>JAKELL010000169.1:0-104279 GCA_021524915.1 Lactarius akahatsu | reverse complement strand
TGCATTCTTCGACACTCAGAAATGGCATCACCCAGCGATATCGAGGCTCAGACCAATACTAGTAGCGTAACGAAGACTCAGCCTGCAATCATTACAAATCCCTCACCTTCTGCAAATCCTTCACCTTCTGCCAAGCCTTCTGCAAATCCCGCGAATCCCCAGCCCCCACCGGCAACTAGCGCGGATCCTCAACCCCAGGCTACAAACACCAATAAACATCACGACGGGAATGCTCCTGCACAACACACTGCTGATGGTCCAGAGGTTCAGCGCGGTATGTTGACTCCCCGTTTCACGAGTTCTGCTTTCATTGGGTCCTAGATGAGAATCACGGAGAGTCTTCTGATGGGCTGTGGTCTATGTACCTCACTGAGGCAGAGAAGCAGGACACGGAGGTAATTGGGAGTTGGAAGGGAGATACAAACGGAATCCTCGTCTTTGTGAGTCCTGGTCCGGTCCACTTGTGCATATTCACCGACTAAAGCACATATTGAAGACTGGTCTGTTCTCTGCCACCGTCGCTGCCTTCCTTGTTGAAAGCTACAAGAAGTTATCTCCCGATTCAGGCGATACGACCAATGCCCTCCTTGCTCAGATATCCGTACAACTTGTCAGCATCATCTCTAACGGGACACCCCTTGCGAACGTCACCCCACCGAGCAATCAGACATTCAAACCAACATCGTCCGCTGTTAGGGTCAACGTGTTGTGGTTCCTCGGTTTAATCCTCAGCTTGAACTGCGCGCTTTCCGCGACATTGATGCAACAATGGGGCCCGACGGTACCAAGAACTCGCACACCGCCGCGGTGCATTTCACAGGCGCGGGCGTATGCGGGCATATATATTCGAAGGCATCAATAAATTCTCAATGGCCCGAGCCGTCGCGACAATGCCCACCTTCCTGCACATATATGTCTTCCTTTTCTTCGCCGGTCTCATCGACTTTCTTTCCCTATCTACAAGACTGTCGCATACTCCACCCACGGCTGCATCGCGGTATTCACTCTCGCGTACGCAATTTTGACGGCTTTACCAAACATTTATCTCAACTGCCCGTATCGCACACCCCTGTCCGGACTTACATGGCGTCTATCCCAATTTTTCAAGATGGGATTTCTTTGGACCGTCCTCCTATTTCGTAAATCCTTGTCAAAATTATGGAGTCTGGCCAACCAATACGCACACGAACCCCATGGGCCGAAAAAGTGGAGAGAGACGCTCACAAGGGAGGTCAATATGCGTCGACAGTGGTTTTCCCAAGGCATGCGAAAGAGTGTTGAGCTCGGCGCCTATAGAGCGGATTCAACGGTGGTCACGAGTGCTCTCGTATGGACGCTCACAGCTCTCGACGAAGACAAGGAAATTGAAACTTTTGCCGCACGAATACCAGGATTCTTCGACTCTCGTGTCGTCCCAGATGCGACATTGGCGGTCCTTCCCCTTATGTCCCACCACTCGAACACCGACCCCATCTTCGGATCCCGTCTGTACGATCTCCTCAAGACGTGCATACCGGCGACGTCGATTCTCGACGAAAAGATGCGCAAGAACCGTCTGCAGATTTGTCTCAACTGCCTGTGGTATTTTGGAAGAGCGTACGATCAGCCTGGAGTTTCTCAGGCGTTGCCATCCTATTTCCCAAACTTCCTCGTTCCGGAAATCACCCGCCGTATTCAGGCCGAAGAGGACTCTGATGTCCATATGATAGGACGCTGTTTTGTGGCATTAATCGTAAACAAGCTCGCAGCCGACATCGACTCACGCACGGATCCAATTAGCGATGGGGAGCTGGCGTGCCTATCGGCTCTCCCTGGTACCAACGGTCATGATGTGAAGCTTTTGCTTAGCCAGCCTGGTGCCGTCGCACTTATGAACATGATTTCACTTACGTTTGACGGGATTGGCGGCTTGGCCACCAGCAAAGTTCCATCGGGTGTACTGGATGTGGTCCAACAAACACTCGGCATCCTCTCCCAAGCTCGTTCATCCCAAGAGAACGCCGAAGTCCGGCTTGATCAGCCAATCGCTATAATCAACGGTTCCGACGGGACATTTGAACGCATCCTCGTATCCCGCCTCCTTGACCTCCTCAATACGTGCATGCAACCGACTTCGCTTACAGAAGAGGTACGCAAAGGCTGTGGGGGAGCGTGCCTGAAGGGTCTGTGGTATTTTGGACGAGCGTTCAATCAACTCGGGAACTCGGTGCCTTTGCCGTCCTACATCTGCATCGCTTTCGCCAATCCAAAGATCTCCAATAGCACAGGCTGGATCAGTGACCTTGTGACCCATGATATAGGCCGTTGTGCTGGGGCGTTGGTCGTAAACAAGCTTGCAGCCCACATCAACTCGCGCAATGTTCCGGCTAATGACGTGTTGGCGTGCCTATCGGCTATCCTTGGCACCAAGAGCCTCGACGTGACGCTTTTACTCCGCCATCCAGGCGCCATTGAATTTACGAACATGGTTTTCCTCGCACTGGACGATTTCTACTTCGTCACCATCATTCGAACACTGCCCTCGTATTTACTAGATGTGATCCAACAGACATCTAGTACTCTCCCAAGCCCTACCGCCTGGATTGAACGCCAAATTGCGACTAAATCAGACAAATACGAGTGTTTCTGACGGTCCGTGCACTCGTCCTCTGATTCTGTCTCTATTGTCTAAAGATGCACACCAGAGACATCACTTGCGGCTGGAATGTATAGGAACGTTTTACATCTGTGGATGAAAGACCTGTGGCACTTCGCAAAAGAGTACAATGAACCCCGAAACTTAAACCCTTTACCGTCCTTTGTCTGGATTGCGTTCACCAACCCGGAGATGACTTGCCGCATACGCGAGCAACGTGATCTCGCTGCTCGTGTGGTGGGACGCTGTATTGAGGCGTTGGTCGTAAACAAGCTTGCAGCCGACATCTCACGTAATACTCTAGTTGGAAATGACGAGCGGGCGGCGTGCCTATCGACTATCCTTGGCACTGATGTGACGCTTTTGCTTAATCATCCAGGCGCCATTAAATTTACGAACATGATTTTCTTCACATTGGACGATTTCTACTCGTCCACCCTTAGAACAGTACCCTCGGATGTGCTGAATGTGGTCCGACGGACGTTCAGTACTGTCTCTCAGAGGCTCTACCACCTGAATTGAATGCCGGAATGCGACTAAATCAGACAGATGCTCTGATGAATGCCTCTGACGGTCAGTATGAATTTCTACTCTGATACTGTCTCTATCGTCTTAAGATGAACGTTAGGGAGTCTCATGGCTTATAGGAGCATTTTACGTCTGAGGATGAAGGACCTATGGCAAGTACATGAACCCCGGGCCGGGAACCGGGTGCCTTTGCCGTTCTCCGTCTGCGCCGGTTTTACCAACCCAGAGATGACTCATCGCATAAGCAAGCACACCGACCACACTGTCCGTATGATAGGACATTGTGTTGAGGCGTTGGTCGTAAACAAGCTTGCGGCCGACATCAACTCACGCAATGTCCTGGTCAGCGATGACGAGCCCGATCTTGAGCTGGATTGCCTATCGGCTATCCTTGGCACAGAGAGCCATGACGTGAGGCTTGCCTCAGCCAATCTGGCACCGTCGAGCTTGTAAACCTGGCTTCCCTCGCGTTGGATGATTTCAGCCCCTCACGGGCCGATCGAATTCGGCCCGACACGCGTCCTGTGCTCCAACAGACACTCGCTATCCTCTCTCAAGCTCTTCCGGTTCAAGGGAACGCAGAACCACTATCGCTAGATCAGAGGGTCGCTCTGATCAACGACAACTCCGAACTCACCATTATATCCCGCCTTCATGGCCTCCTCAAGATGTGCGTACCAGGCGCCTCGTCTCTGACGGAAGAAGTGAGCATAAACTGTCTGTGGATGTGTCTGAAGAGCTTCTGGCATTGTGGCAAACCATACCTTCAAACATCTGATCCATTGCCACCCTATTTTCCCCTCGTGCTTGCTAAGCCGGAGATCACCCGTCACTTCCGGACTGAACAGGATCCCGCCGCTCGTATCACAGGATGCTGCTACGGGGCCTTGATCGTAGGCAAGCTGGTAGGCTCCCTCGGGTCACCCATTTCCCTCGGCGGTCGTGTCCACAATACGGAACTGGCGTGCGTATCCGCCGCCCTTGGCACGGAGCACGGTGAAGTTTCATTTTTGCCCCACCAACTTTCACGTCGTCAATTTCCATCATGTCGTTTCCGTCATCTCGGACGAGATCGACACTTCGTTCACCGTGACGGCAATGCCGGCAGACGTGTTGAACATAGACCAAGACACCCTCTACATCCTCGTAGACTGTATGTTCGTTCCTGAAGGCCTACCTAGGAACCAGCGGCGGTTACTGTGGGAATTACATTTAGATATCACGAACGCGCCGCGCTCCGATCAGCTCAAGAACGAAACGGCGAAGACATTATATCGCCTTCGGCGGATATTGGAAAGGCCACTTCCTGGATCACACGATACAGCACAGCGACACAGAACCCCGATCATTGATCAAGCTTGTGATCAGGGATCCGTTAGGTTCAGCGGGTGTGATTGTAATGTGACTGTATTTAGTCTCGCTTCACCTACTACATCAGGTTCTATCTTTCTCCCAGCTCTGGCATTTGCGTACTTGCCCACCATACATAAGGGGGAAAATCTTATTACAACAAATCAAGCGCCTCCAATTCCACCGTCTGTCTACTAACGTCGGTGAGGTCAGAATCGCCGCCCCTTTGACGCCGCCCCTTTGGTATCTAGACCAACGATGCGTCCTGACCCCTTCAAGTTACTGTAAGTTATTAGCGCTGATTTCCAACATCATAGCAACGATTTGTCAGGCGTTCGCATCGCACCTCCACCCGCTCCCCCACTCTCCTAATACAGCCGCCCGCCATGGGCGCCTACTCTTCGCACAATTGTATCTGAAGGTACGAAAGTGTTTCTGGGCTGGGAATGGGGAGCATCAATATCAGGAAAAACCATCCGCGCCAGCGAGAAGTGATGCCGCTCTAATTTCTGGTGAGTCGTATATGCCAGTGAAGATGGAGCTATAGTACGGTACGTCTGCGGACCTTTCCTTTCTGAGTTCTATATCAGTTCTGACCATAACATGTCCCCCACATTTCATTCTCAGTCGCTCGCAGTGACATCCTACGTTGCACAGACAAACATCCCATCCTGTTTCCGTGGTGCGCGAGTATGAACTTCGACTCCATTGGTGTCGAGCGACGCTGCCATTTCGGTGGCACGGGGGCTGCGTCTACGCAGGCTACATCTACATGCGCGCTCTGTTCGGCGAGCATTTTCGCAGTTGTCGCACGCTTGGACATATCCTCTGATTTCGTTGTGCGTCATCGCGCACCTCTCTCTCTTGCTTAGCCCTGCTCTGTTCCTGGGCCCGCATTTCTCTCACTCAGTCCCCACACACACCCTGATCCCATCCGTCCTGCCTCCGTCTTTCCCCTTCCTTCCTCGATTTAGTCTCTATCTGCAAGTTTCACTGTCCCCCATCCTTCTTGAATCCTCTACATTACCGAATAAGGTTTCAAGATTTGGACGAAGGGGTTTCTCAGCTGGATTTCGTACGAGGTTTTAGTTTTAAGTTTGGTTGAAACTACCCTATGACCCTCGGCGCCTAGGCCAATAAGAGTGAGCGACCTCTGCGCGAAGAAAGGCAAACGTCTACGGAACCACAGAAATCGAGAAAATACTGCTTTTCCCGAACGCGTGCCAATCACAGATCCGAATGGTGACGACGATAGTACAGTCGATGGGGCGACGATTTAAATCATGGGGCGAAAGAAAGATGCGAGTCACAAATATGGCCCATTTGTGACTCGCATCTTTCTTTCGCCCCAAGAACCCCTTTACAACGAATAGGATTTCAGTTGGATATCGGTTGCACGTTGGAAAATGCTAGTACACATTGTATCAGATAGAGGCAAGTCACAGCGAAACACATACTATTTCACGCGACTGTGGGGTCATCCTAGCCCACATATACGGCAACAGACAGGGAACTGCTACCAAAGACAAACACCAACATGACGAGAAGGAGCCTGAGGTTGGCCAGAAGCAATGGCCAAACATTGCAGCAAAAAGACGACACGAACTCGCGGAGGTTAAACGTTAATCGATGAAAGAAGCGGGGGATACTTGGAAGATATAGCCTCAGACCTGGGGTCTGAGTGTTAAGCTACCCGCATTTCCGCAAACCACTGACTCGTCGCAAGTCTTTGAGTCACTACTTCGCTCTCTTCAAGCCTGAAGTTTGCACGGAGGCGCTGGCGGGAGTCTCGGACCGCCATATCCGAACTAATGTATACGATCATGACGTAACAATAATTCGCAATTACCTGAACGCCGTAATGAAGACCTGTGAGCCAGATGCTCCTGTTGAGCTCGCCTACGGTTTTCTCAATTCGACAAGCAGTATATCAAGGCTGCGGGAATACAGTAGGAATTCTCTTGCCCTCTCTCATCTGCGCCGGCGTGAAACCAGATCTCGGCAAGCAGCGAGCGCTAGTCAATTTGGTTAGTGGGCGTTGAGAATGAAAGCGACCGCGGTTACTGTAGCGCGGCGACGCGGCCACCGATTCAAAACCAACCTTCGCCTAAACCACTTCCTCTCGCCATACCCACTCTAACGCTAGCAATGGCCCCCAACCGTCGCAAGTTAGCCAAAGCCAGTGACCCGAGAGATACTGCCAAAACATTCGCAGAATATGAGGAGCTGTTAAAAGCTAGAGCCCTCAAGCGCGCACAGCGCGCAGAGGCCAGACGCGGCGAGGCAGAAGGACACAAGGAGACCGTACGTTTGCTTCAGGATCGCGTCACGTAAACGAATCTTACCGATATTGTGTTCATATTGCAGGGAAACGCGCACTTCCGCAAGGGAGAGTACTGCAAGGTTATCGAAGAATATAAAGCGGCGATCACTATCAATGGCCCCAGCCCCGCGTACCTCTCTAACATGGCTGCGGCATGGCTTAAGCTCGAAGAGTGAGTCTCGTCCACATCACACGCACGCTGCCCAATGACGTGTGAGATGTCTCGCAGATATGACTCCGCAGAGCATTGCGCTCAGCGTGCCCTCTGCCTTGATCCACGATTCGCTAAGGCGCGTTATCGTCGTGGCCTTGCACGCAAGGGGAACCTCCAGCTCGCCGCGGCTGTTGTTGGTGCGTTGACCCGCGGTGCCTCGTATCTTGACGACAGAGCCACTGAGACGGCGTTTTGGTTCATTGACGCAGACTTCGCGGCCGTCCTCGTGCAAGATCCAGACTCGACCGAAGCAAGCAAGGCTCTCGACGAGACATTCACCCTCATTAGTGAGCGCAACAAAGAGGAGGCCGTCGTGGAGGAGGACAGTCATCCCACGTTTATTGACCAGGGGAAGGAGCTCGAGTCGGTATCAGACTCAAGTGATTGGAACCATGAAGGGAACGGTTTTCCCTGCCGGTATTACAATCATGACGGCTGCACGCGAGGTGTCGAGTGCAAATTTTCGCACGCGCCAGATCACAAGAGTGTGCGAGATCGCCTGTGCGCATTCCTTCTGACCTTTCGCTTGCGTGCAGGAATGCTGACTTCGGACGCTGGCCAGCGGGCGCAATGTTTGTGTGCAATTCTTATTCGGGGAATGCAGATTTGGTAGTTGCGTGTATTCCCACGACAAGACCTATTTGCCATCTGGCCGGTGGTGGGATGACGAGGAGAAACTAGCTGATGTCTGGTTCATTTCACAAGGGCCGGTCGCTAGACAAAATCCTGCCTTCCTCCCCTGCGTATTCGCAATCGTAGACGACCGCATTGCATGGGCACCAGCGCACGCGGCCGAGATGGAAGAAGTGTCCGCGCACTGGAGGGAAAACATGATGATGCTGAAATATGTTGGTAATGCCATGGATGATGGCTTGGAGTACGCCGCCCACAGGAGCAAGGGAAGAAGGTCCAGAGGTGGGCAGGGTCGTGGTCGCGGCCGTGGTTGTGGCCGGGCAGAAAACTGGGGCTTCACGGACGACGAAGTCCAAGAACTTCTCTGTCAGGGTGTCAAACCATGGGACGACGACGCTCATGTGAGTGTTATTGGTTTGATCACCTCGCTTTATTCGTGATTTTCTAATTTCGTATTAGGATGTCCTTGACGCACTCTACTCGCTCTGACTAGAAAACTGATGAGCTCTCGATATTCTTCGCTCGTAATTTACCAAGTAGTTTGAATTTTGATATTAGTTCCTATCAGAGCCCTACCATTGTCCGTGTTCCGTGTAAGAGAAAGGCAGTGGGGTACAGGTACACCGCCATGTCGTAAACGGGTATATGCACCAGGTGGTGTCGTCGCCGGATGACGCCTCCGAGTCATCACGGTCGAGCCCACGTCATCGTTCTGGGGTCCACCGAGATGCTGCAGTTTCCGAGTCGCCAGGTTCCATCAGTGCCCTGGTCTCCTAAAGGCTGTCTCAAACGGGTGATTTCGCGGTATCGGCGACTTTTCTGGTAACGACGCTTCCGTCACCATCGCCATTGCCATTATTCGAAGACGGGGTAACGACAACGTGGAGCGGCTGCATTTTAGTGAATCGCGGAGGGCCGATCGGCGTCGTGCAGTGGGCTGAAAGCCTTCTCACTTGGCTGGCCACTTGTGTACGATATAGCCGTGCTTTTCAAGCGCAGTGACGTGAACGACGCCCGCGCATGACAGGCAGTGCGCGGGAATGTGCACAAGCCAGGTTGGGAAACGAAGACATGGGAGTACTGTAGCAGTGAAGGGCAGATCAAAGGAGGGATAGTCCTTGGGGGAAACAATATTAGTGTTGGTTGGACGATGAAATATTCTCAGAGGGAAAGCATACCACAAAAAGGCAGTTCCTGCCCATGCATTTTCCAAGCGCCTTTTTTAAATGAGGCGGCGGCGCTCATCCGTGGCCGTACATATCACGTTCTGAGCGTAGATTACCTGAACGCGACAAGGAGCATCTCGTAGACGTCTGAGCTCGGAGCCACGGCAACACACAGCCTCAGCGCTCAGCCTGCGAGCCATACACAGACGGACCAACTCGGACATGTCCGAATAGGAGGGCTGGCTAGTCAAAGTTACAGTAGGCGTCTTCATACTCGTAGGAGAAGGAAATGTTAGTCGGGTTTGATCCCAATGAGAAGAGCGGATGGGTAACTTACGTCGTCCAATACATGCATGGTGAGAGACTGCAGGCTGTTTGCCAGTGAGCATCAGACTCTGCAATTAGTACGTAAGTTAATACGTCATGACAAGAAAACGTGACCGCGACGCGCCGCGGTCGTCCATTCAAAACCACTTCCTTCTGCCATATCTACACTAACGCTAGCAATGATCCCCGAACATCTGCAGAGGGCCAAGGCCAGTGGAACAAGCGCTGCCGCTAAAAAAATTCGCCAAAAAGGAGAAGTTGTCAAAAGCAAGAGCCCTCACGCGTGCACGGCAAGCAGAGGCTAGGCGCGTCAAGGCAGAACAATATAAGGAGACCGTATGTAGCATTACGTTTGCCTCTGGATTGTACCACGTAAACGAATCTCGCGGCTGTGCTCATGTTGCTGGGAAACACGCACTTCCGCAAGGGAGAGTACCGCATGGCTATTGCGGAATATGAAGCCGCTATCGACATCCTCCCCACTGCCGCGTACCTGTCAAACATGGCTGCGGCGTGGCTGAAGCTCGAAGTGTGAGTCTAACCCACACCGCGTGGGTGCTGCCCAATGACGTGCGAGATCTATCCCAGATATGATTCCGCGGAGGAATGTGCTCAGAATGCTCTCTGCCTGGATCCACGGTTCACTAGGGCGCGCTATCGTCGTGGCCTTGTGCGCAAGGGGAACCTCCAACTCGCCGCGGCTGATGTTAGTGCGTTGAGCCGTGCCACTTCCTTGTGTCTTGACACCGAACAGAGCCACCGAGACTAAGGGCGGGCACACTCACGTAGACTTCACGACCGTCCTCGAGCAAGATCCTGACTCGACCGAAGCGAGGAAGGCGCTCGATGAGACATTCGCCCTCATTAGTGAGCGCGACAATGAGGACGAGTCCGTCGCGGACGATGACGTTGGCCCGTCGCTCACCAATCCAGGGAAGGAGCTCGAGTCCGTATCGGACTCGAGTGATTGGAATCACTGGGGAAATGGTTTTCCCTGCCGATATTACAATCGCGACGGCTGCACGCGAGGTGTCGTCATCGCCTGTGCGTATTTCCGACCTTCTGCCTGTGTAGAAGAACGCTGACTTTGGACGTTGGCCAGCGGGCGCAACGTTTGTGTACTTTTTACTCGGGGACTGCAGATCTGGTGGTTGCACCTATTCCCATGACAAGACCTATTTGCCATCTGGCCGGTGGTGGGATGAGCAGAAACGCGGCGGTATCCGGTTTATATCAAAAGGGCTTATCCGCAAACAAAATCCGGCCTTCCTGCATCGCCTATTCGCGAACATAGACGGCCGCGTCGCATGGGCGCACCCGGCCGAGAAGGAAAACAAGGCTACATTCTGGAGCGATAATATGGAGATGCTGCAAATTTTGGTGACGAAGTGGATGACGATTGGTTGGAGAAGGAGTACGTCACCCGGGGGATGAGGGTCTAGAGGTGGGCTGGACGGCGCTGGCCGGGCAGAAAAGAATCCACGGACGACGAGGTCCAAGAACTAATCTGTCAGAGTGTCAAACCAGTCAAACCATGGACGATGACGCTAGTGTAAGTGTTATTGATCTAGGCACCTGGCTTTATTCTTTCTAATTTTTGTGTTAGAATGTCCTCGACGCACTCCACTCGCTCTGATCATAAAAGTTATGAACCCTCGATATACGACTTCGCTCGTAATTTACTAAATTTTGATATAATTTCCATCCCTATGGCACCACAGCTTCGAATGATCCCGGCCCCTTGCAGGCACGCAAATTTTGAATACGTCGTCGAGCGTCGGGAAATGTCAAGACAAATGAATGACGAAATCGTTCCTCCTGCACAGGCTGCCTGCTTCAGCGTGTCACGGATCGCATTCCTCACTCGTCGCCGCACCACGTCCTTGTCTCACGCTTAACCATCCTATGGGCTTCCGTTCCTGGTCAACCATACATTTCTTGCACTCAAGCCCCGGACACCGCATCTGTCGACGTTCCGCACTTCCAGATCCCTGCCCGTACCCGCTACCTACTCCGCTCCTTTCTCAGTCTCTTATTTGCTTGTTTCACTCTCTTGAACCCTCTGTCACCGAATTCACGTATCACGTGCTTCAAAGCACGTGTTTGCACCGAGCCACCCATCTCTTGCACGTTCACGAGCCTGTTGGGCTCATCAGCAATTCTAAAGTTGGATGAAGGGATTTCCCAACTGCGTTTGTGCGAGGTCTAGAATATGGGGCCGGAACTGCCCAATTCTATGACCCTCGCCCAGGCGAATGTATGTGAGAGGCCTTTGCGCGAAGAAAGGTGATCATTTCGCAAGACGGAAATCACTTTTCCCAGACGGGTACCAGCCACAGATCTGAATGGTGTTGACGAAACGCAATGTAAAATGGGGTCGTGTCACTTGTCCTAGCTATATTGTTCATCGAACCTCGTCGCTAGCCATGTTTCCCACAGCATAGAATTAGCACATCAACCTTATGATGGACAATGATGCATAATCGCTCCAGTAACCATCTATAGGCGGCCGTATTGTACAAAATATCTCAGTACATTTACGTCCGGTCCAAAACCTCAATGACACAGCGCTCTCGTACGCTGTGGAGACGGAGGGATGTCGGGTGGTAAGGTGCGCAACAGATACCCCACAAGCGTGTAGGCCGGAATCGACTGGGCGAGTTCGCATGTCCATCGTTGACATGCTGCCAGTGGGAGAGTATTTCCACCCATCCAGATCCTGCGTACGGTGACTTGGAAAGGACCCAGAGCGGGTGAGTAAAAGACCGGGAAAGCCGACTAAGTGTCGTGAAGCACAGGAACTGCTCTGCTGACGGACGCACCACGGATTTCCCACGAGTGTGGGGATGGTGAGCGAACTGAGGGACCCGCGACCCGACTAGCGTGAATGAATGAACCAAACAGACCAGCCCCGTGCACCACCTCGGATTTGGCTACGAGTTCTTGCAGGCCGGACCCAGGTCCATTGACCCAATACTACACCACTTCGATTCGCTGACCTCGAGCTATTTTCTACACCGATTGGTGCATTAATTAGTGGCGCTCATCAGGTCCCTTAACCTATAGACAATGAGCAGCCAACCGGGAGCTCGGGAGAGAGACGTGCGAGCTCCCGGTCAGCTGCCCATTGTCAACAGGTTATGGGCCCTGCTGAGCGCAGCTAACCAGTCCGGCAAGTCTGCTGCTGCTGCACCTACACCCGCAATTGAACAGCTTCCTTCTCGTCTTGAATGCGAGGGTACTAGGTAGACACATTACCCCTAGGACTTTTGAATAACGCGCGTGTACGAGCGAGTGACAGCCAATATCCACCTGTACGCAGCCTGAGGAGCATGCTTCAAGAGTTCTGGGGCTGAAGTAAAGTTTATTCTTACCTCAGGAATCGTGCGCGTGTACGAGCGACAACTTGAACTGAGGCGCACACTGCATAGTACTGTTTATTTATCTTATCTCGAGATATTCACATGGGTTACCGGAAACCGTGATTCTACCAATCGGCCTGTGATTTTATTAGTTTCGATCCAACCGATCACGCGCGTGGTATCTCCGCACCTCAATCCCTAGAGATAGGTTCTATACTAGTGCGTCTTGGACTGTTTTCAAGCGACGTTAGTGGGTTGTCGCGGAGGATGGCGGTACTTTTACAAAACAGACGAATGCGGGAGGCGTACGCTGGTTGTTGACACTCGAGTCCCTGGGCAATCCTGGGTAACCGCAGTTGCGACTCGAACGAAGTCGGAGAACCTCGGCAGGGAAATATCTTATTCACATGCAATTTTGTGGTTACCATCATGGTATTGAGGTCAGAGACGGACATCTGTAGGGCGGAAGGGATTCCCAGTGTGACAATCTAAGATAAGTGTAATGTATACCGGTCGTTGGGAGTTTCAGGGAAGGAGGTACTTTGTCTCGGTATCACCTCCGTTTGAGAGCGAGTCGTCCTCAGAGCTACACCTTGTCCAATTGACTTCACTTTTGTTCCGTCTCTCTCCGACAATACTGCCTTGAAAATGTCACGCGAGCGCCATCACGTACGGATCTGTGGGGGATGTCGTCTGCAAAATAGCCATCCGGAAGTAGGCCGGAGAGCCAACAACGCTAAGTCGATCCCTCGGAAACGTAGAAGTTGGTATATTTCTGCGAGAGGGAATTCCCAGAGTAATGATATGGATACAAGAAAGAGAGAGATGCAAGTAGGAAGAAAAGAGGGGCTGACGACCCAAGGTGGCGAGGGTCATCTCATATAGCACTCATCTCTGGTGCTTCGGAACGTATATGGCGTTGTTACGCCTTCCGATAAGAAATGAGAGTGTCCCAGATTGGGGAAGGGCTGGACTTCCTTTGTCTGGGGCGATCGTCGTACGTATTTTACACGACCCTGCTTTCCAGTGAGATCTAGTGAGACGTCAGTTTCTTATAAGCCCGTGTCCACGCAGACAAGACGGTCTGTTGTCCACCATTCCTGGCCCAGGCCCAAATTTCCCATCTCCTTTATGTCAGTACGTTTCCCACACACGCTCTTTGCAGGAATTCGAGATTCTCGAGCCGAACTGCGGAACTTGTAAGGCTAAGGAAACGTCGGTCGATCCCAATGAGAAGCCTGGGTAAATTACGTCATCCAACACATGTCTGTTGGAGTTGAGGGTCTGCAGATTGACGTCCAAGGGCGTCATTCCAGAACGGTGTGCGATTACATCATAGCAGCGGGTACGTGCCTACAGCGGCGCGTAATATCGACCATAAGGGCGCGAGGTCACCGCGTTGAACGGGTAACCCACTTGCCTTACGCACTCCAACGTTGGCAATGGCTCCCAAACGTTATCTGCCATCCAAGTCAGGAATAACGAGTACCAGTAGTAAAACATCCGACAAGGAGGAGCTGCTGAATGCGAGGGCCCTCAAACGCGCGGAGCGCGTCAAGGTTAGGTATGAGGAGGCAGAAAAGCGCAAGGAGGTCGTACGTAGAACTGCGTCTGCTCTTTTTCGCGTCGCGTAAACGAATCTCACATGTTTCAGGGAAACGCGCTCTTTCGCAAGGGAAATTACCGAAAGGCTATCGGGGGATACGAAGTCGCGATCAAAACCCACGGCCCCAGCGCCGCGTACCTGTCGAACATGGCCGTGGCGTGGCTGAAGCTTGAAGCGTGAGTTTCGCACTCGCTCATGGGTTTCATAGGCCAATGCAACACATTTCGTAGATACGATATTGCAGAGCACTGTGCCCAGCGCGCCCTCGTCCTGGATCCGACGTTCATGAAGGCGCGATATCGTCGTGGCCTTGCGCGCAAGGGGAGCTTCCAGCTCTATGCGGCTATGCTCGGTGCGTTAACCCGTGCCACCTCTCGTGTCACCACGCCGAGTAGAGCCGCTGAGACTAATGGCACCAGATTTTGAGGCCCTCCTCGAACAAGATCCGGACTCCACTGAGGCAAAGGAGGCGCTCGACGAGACGCTAACCCTTATGAACGAGCGCGACGAGGATGACGGGTCCGTCGCGTTTGACCAAGAGTTTCCGTCGCTGTCCGAAAAAGAGGTTGAGCTCGAGTCGGCGTCGGACTCGAGCGACTGGAACCGCGAAGGGAACGGAATTCCGTGCCGGTTCTACAATCACGACGGCTGCATGCGGGGCACCGGGTGCAGGTTTTCGCATGCGCCGGACCACAAGAGTGTGCGAGATCGCCTGTGCGCCTTTTCTTCCGACCTTTCGCTTGCGAGGAGGAGCGCTCACTTTGTGTAATGGCTAGCGGGCGCAACGTCTGTATGCACTTTCTACTCGGGGACTGCAAATTTGGCAGCAGCGCGTGCGTATATTCTCACGACAAGACCTACTTGCCCTCCGGCCGCTGGTGGGATGACGAGGGCAAAGTGGTCCTTCTCAAGCAAATTTCCATGGTCCCAACGTCCAAAGAAAATTCGGCGTTCATGCCCTACATGTGCGGACTCGCAGACAACCGTCTCGCTTGGACATCAGCGCACGGGGTTGAGATGGAAGAGGTGTACGGGCACTGGAGGGACCAGGCGATGGACGGGTTTTGCAATGCTGCGGATGATGGCTTGTGCGCTACCTTCAGGGACGCCTATAATAACAGCGGCAGGGGGAGGCGCGGTCGCGGTCGCGGCCGGGGAGGAATGCGCCGCGGTGGTTGGCACAGTAGATTGGATCTGGACGACTTCGAAGAGAGCCAGGAGGAAAGAATGAACAACTTCGGCTTTACGGAGGATGAGTTACAGGAACTCATTTGTCAGGGCGTCAAGCCTTGGGATGACGACGCATGGGTGAGTACTTTTTACTTTGAGCTCGCATTATTCTGCATATTTCTAATTCTTGCATTAGGATGTCCTCGATGAAATCTACTCGCTGTGACCACAAAAACAGCTTCAATGTGCTCTGGACATGGTTCATACACGTCGGTGGCGAATGCGCGGGGTCTTCGGGATGAAAGTGCTGGAGCTGGGAGTCAGTGATGGGAGGTGCGACGTAGTCGGGGTTGGATGTACGCTGTCGCCATAGATTGCTCCCTTGGTCATACACCCGACGACTTCTTGATAACCCTTGCGATAGTAGATATACTTCGCGATGGTCTTTGAGCCGTCGAGTGGATTGTAGAGCGGGTTGAGGAAGGGTTGCGGCTGGGTACAGTAATTTACGTTGACCAATAATATTGAGGGGCTGTTTGTGTCAGATGCAGGTTTCTGGACGTGCTAGACTAGACTCGTGACCAGCCTGTATATGATAATCGATATACAGGCTGTACATCGCAGGTTTACCTTCATATGGTCACCGGTCTAGTGCTAGACCTTGTGCTAGACTGAACGGGCTCTGGTGTGCAATTACGTTATAGAAACGGACACGTGCCTGCGGCGCATCGATATGTATAAGTAACTTGAAGAACGCGAGGTTTCACCGCGTTGACGGTTGACCTACTTGCCTTACGCACGCACTCCAACGTCGACAATGGCTCCTAAGCGTTATCAGCCACCCAAGGCAGGAATTATAAGTACCAGTAGTAAAACATCCGACAAGGAGGAGTTGCTGAAAGCGAGGGCCCTTAAGCGCACAGAGCGCGTAAAGGCTAGATGTGAGGAGGCAGAAAAGCACAAGGAGGTCGCACGTAGAATTGCGTCTCCTTCGGTTTTATGTCGCGTAAACAAATCTCACCGAATGCTCATGCCGCAGGGAAATGCGCTATTTCGCAAGGGAGAGTACCGAAAGGCTATCGAGGAATACGAAGCTGCGATCAAGATCCATGGTCCCAGCCCCGCATACCTGCACTGGATGGAAAATACACTTTTACCATTGACAAAATTTAGGCATATCCAATAACAAAAGGTATTTTTTATCCACAATTTTTCATACATAAAATGTTGATAAGGTAACTAAATATTGTCAATGCAATTTCAAAGCACAATATGTAGACAATATAATTTTCCTTTTCCATAATATTGTCAGAATATTATTGAGGTTATATTATGTATTTAGTTAAAATATTTCACATGGTAATATCTTTATAAAATGCAACAGTGGCTCAGTGTTGCGTTAGGCTCGCCCTAACGATGCTCGACTTGAGCGATGACAGAGTGGCCTGGTAATGGGGGCGACTTAGCGAATATAGATACACGCCCTTAGTGGGAACGTGATCGTCTCAGGCACTGGGGCGACGGCCACCAGGCGTACAAGTCGTCGGACGATCTGCCTTACAAAGGACAGACGTACTAGCAGGCAGATGAAGAGAGTGAGACAGAGGAGGAGAGATTGGAGAAGTGCGATGGCGATTCAAGAAGACCAAGCTAAGGAGCTCGGTCTTCGCACAGCCAGCTAGATATACAGTTGACGAGGAGCTTTGAAGCTCCTCCTGAACGTAAGGTACCCAGTAGCAATAGTAGCTCGAACCCTACTACAACTGTCCTAGGTATAAGTCGAGTCTGATAGCGAGTACATGTGATAACACAGCCGATAAGGCTGACTGAGACGACTGTCCCTGACTAATACTAGGGTAGTCAGAACCCCACGAGCCTGTAGTCCGTACCAATGAGTCCGATCGCAACATCACCCCCTTTTCAGGTGCGACGCCCCGACGCTCCAAAGCCTTCCTCCTCGTACCTGATCCGCGTGCGCGGCGGTTGCTCTCCAATCTTCCTGCCCCTGCGTGTCTTCTTCTTCTTCGTCAGCTCGTAGTCCACCATGGTGCCCGCCTCATCCTCGATACGCTCCATGGCATTGGCCATCTCCAGCCGGCGCCGACTTCCTGTTACCTTGCCTGAGATCTCCCCCAGCGCCGTGATGAGGTCGTCGATCCTCTGGTTGACGCGCTCCTCCTCCCGCTGGGCGTGGCGGTAGCGATGGACCTCTGCGGTGAGGGAGAGGTCGTGCATGGACTCGAGGCAGCGGTCGACGCGCGCCCGATCCTCGAAGGCCTCGCTGAAGAGGACCATGTCCGCCGCTGGGTACATGGGCTTCCCACCGTAGTTGTAGCGGGGGGCGGCGTAGAGGGGGTGAGCGTAGACTTTGTCCGACTCGTCGATGATACCAATGATCATTGGGTCGGGCCCCATGATGACTTGGTGGTAGCGGGCCTCGCGCTCAACCCCGTCGGGGGAGACGATGCGGAACGGTATGTAATCTGTCCCCTTGTTGGCCTTGAAGCCAGCGGGGACGCGTGTGTTAATGATGGTGAGGGGTTGGTGAGTGGGGCCGCCGAGCACTCCGAGGTCCCGTTTGTACATGGGGGATCCATCGGTGTTGAGGGTGTAGGGGGTCTCCCGGGGATCGTCAGTGTCTGTGGTGGATAGAATGTGGGGTGCGTAGCTGGATAGTCGTTGGGGGCGTCCTCGTCCAGCCCCCAGTTCTCGTCAGCTTTCGTCGATATCGCAACTCCACCAGCTTCATCTGTGCCCTCCGCAGCTGCTCGTCCTTCCATTCCCTCGCCACCTCCTTCCATGGCCGTACGGGCCCGAATTCGGTGTGGTACCTGGACAGGTTCATCGTCACCGTGTCCATCAAGGTGTTGAAGGCGGCTATCTGTGGCCGGGCCCTCGAGTAGGGCGTGCTCGTCTTCTTTGGTGACCGCCTCACTGGTAAGAGGCTGCGCACCGGGGGAGTCGGCTGTCCCCCCGATGGTAGGGTCTGGGAAGGCTCGGAGGACGGCGATGGCGTCCTCGCAGGTGGCAGGCCCATGGGTGGTGGCAAGGGCCTCGGTGACGGCGATGATGGTGGAGTGAGACGGGAGCGAGCAAGAGGACATTGAGCGGAGGTAGACAGGATGGGAGAGTGTAGCAGGGATTGCTGGGGGACTTAGCTCATAGTGGATCTCCCTTATATGCGTCTCCCTTGTGGGGTTCAGCGCCTTGAAGTCCCTGATGGCCTGGTCGGCGAACACTTCGTTCCGGTCGACCCACTGATTCTCCGAGTCGGGGTATCCCTTCCATTTCACAAGGTACTGGAGTTTCCGAGTTCTTCCGAATCTCCGTGAGTCTAGAATTTTCTCTACCTCGTATTCTTCTTCACCATCTACCAAATCTGGGGGTGGGCGCTGATAGTTAGGTCCGTGGGTCGCGGTCTCATGATATCTGGTGAGAAGATCGGTGTGGAACACTGGATGGATGCTCCACTGTGTGGGAAGTTCGAGGCGGTAGTTGACTGGGGACATCACCTCTATGACTCGGAAGGGACCGTGCCTTTTGGGCGCAAGCTTCGTGGTTGGTTGGTTGGTCCGTAGGTGGCGTCCTTCCAGCCACACGAGGTCGCCTTCCTTGTATCTGGGCGTATCTTTGTGTTTGACCCATGACTTTTGTGCCTTGATAAGGAGTGTTTTGGCCTGTGTCCTGGCTTCCTGGAATTGATCTATTCTTAGCGCCACCTGGGGGATGGGTGATGGTCTATCGATCCAATCAGCGCGCGGGTTGTACCCCATTAGGAGGTAGAAAGGGGACTTCCTTGTGGTCTCGTGGGGCCAGTTATTGTGCGTGAATTCCGCTATAGGGAGGTAGGCCGCCCAGTTATCTTGCCGCTCGTTGGTCCAGAAGCGGAGGTATTGTTCTAGCCACTGGTTGGTTCGCTCGGATTGCCCATCTGTGCGAGGGTGGTAGGCAGTGGAGACATTCTGTGAGATGCCTAGTATCTTGCATAGTTCGCGCGTGAATTTGGACGCGAAACGTGGGTCTCTGTCGCTGATCACCTTGGAGGGGAGTCCGAACCGTAAGAAAACGTGCTTAGCGTATAGGGCAGCGGTTCCTTCTGCAGTGATCTCTTCCTGGCAGGGGATGAAGACGGCCGCCTTCGTGCAGTCGTGGTCTGTGATGGTGAGGATTGAGTCGAACCCCTGTGATCGAGGTAGTTTGGTAATAAAGTCGAGGGCGATGGTTTCGAAGGGGAGCGCTTCAGGGTTTGGGTAGATCGGGGACAGTGGTGCTCGGGTTGGTCGGTTGTTCGCCTTGTGTCTCTGACACTCTGCGCATCCTTTCACGTAGTCCAGCACGTCTTGGACGAGGTTTGGCCACCAGTAGGAGCGTTTGACTAATTGCGAGGTCTTGTTAATGCCTGGGTGTCCGTAAACCGGTGGTGTATGATGGGCGGAGATGATACTTCTCTTATCGTGCAGTCCACCCGTCACCACCCTCCTTCCATCCTTGTACCAGGTGCCTTCGATCTTCTTTAGTCGGTGGGCATCTATCCAAGGACGGAGGTAGTCTTCGTCCTGATGGTACGCGGCGTCCGGCCTTTCCATTTCTTCGGATTGTATTGTCAGGGTTGTGGGCATGATTGCTTCGACGTTCGTGGCTCGTACAAAGAGCGCGTCGGGGAGGACTACTACGTCCTTGTTGTCGTTGTCTCCTTGGTCGTAGTCCGGCCTTCGGGACAGCGCGTCGGCCCTTCCGTTTGCTGTGCCTTTGATGTGGTGAATCTCGAAGTCATACTCGGAGAGTTCCAGTACTTCCCTTGCGATGCGTCTGCTTATTCGTTGTGGGGACCGCCAGTATTGCAAGTTGAGGTGGTCAGAGAACACTTTGGTTTTGTGTGGCGATCCTGCGAGTAGGGGTCGCCAATGGCGGAAGGCTTTGACGATGGCTAGTAGCTCGAGGTCGTAGATGTCGTAGTTTCGCTCTGCTTCGTTGAGTGTCGCCGAGTAGTAGCCTATGGGGTGTCGTTTTCCGTCCTTTTTTCGTTGTAGGAGTACGGCACCCACCGCGAAGCCTGATGCATCCACTTCCAACTCGAATTGTTCCGTGAGGTCTGGGTGTGCCAGTACCGGTTCACTGGTGACCAGGTCTTTGAGCTTGGTGAAGGCGTCTTCTTCTGCTTGTTCCCACTGCCATTCCGTGTCTTTCCTTGTTAGTCGGTTCAGTGGGCGTGCGTGTGTGGCAAACCCTTTGATGAAGAGGCGGTAAAAGTTGCAGAAGCCAAGGAAAGATCGGACCTGTTTGACCGTGGTCGGCGTTGGCCAGTTGCGGATGCCGGCGACTTTGACAGGGTCCATGCGAGTCACCCCCTTTTCAAGGATTACCCCCAGGTAATCGATGGATGGCGCATTGAAGACACATTTCTCTGGTTTGAAGTACAAGTCATTGTCCTTCGCGATCTGGAGGACGTCACGTACAGCTGCGATGTGGCCTGCGCGTCCGTTTCGGGAGGCGATTGCAATGTCGTCGATGTAGACTCGGATCGTGGTGCCAAGCTTTTCGTGTTTGAGGATGGCGGGTCCGAAGGTATAGTCCATCATCGCCTGGAAGGTGGCTGGCGCATTGGTCATGCCGAAGTACATGACGAGTGGTTCGAAGAATCCGTGGCGTGTTTTGAACGCAGCTTTCCCTTCGTCGCCGTCGCGTATGCGTACGTTTGTATACCCCCAGCGGATGTCGAGTTTGGTGTAGGTGTCCGTGTTTCCCAAGTCCGTGATAAGTTCTTGGATGAGTGGAAGGGGGTATTGGTTACGTACGGTGAAGGAGTTAATTCTCCGGTAGTCTTGGACGGGTCGTAGCTTCCCGTCTTTCTTTTTGACAAAGAAGAAGGGGGATGCGTAGGGGGATTTCGAAGGTCGGATATACCCCTTCTTGAGTTGTTCGTTGAGGAATTCTTTCAGAGCGATGTCTTTGTTGTGTGTCATGGGGTAGATTTTGCAGTCGATGGCGTCTGGTGTTCCTTCTTTGAATTCAATGGCGTGATCCCAAGGTCGCGAAACTGGGAAGCGGTGAGATTCTTCTTCGCTGAATACTTTGGCGAAGTCGGAGTACTCTTCCGGGATCGTCGTGCTGCCGGTGGGCTGTTGGGCTTCGATGGCTAGGTTTGTAGAGGTGGAGCGTAGTCTAGCCTCCTCCCATTCGTTGTAGAATTCCGCAACGATGTGGCGCTTCTCTTCTTCGGTGAACTCCGTAGGGGCGAATGCGATGGTCACCCCTTGATGTCGATCAAGGGGGTGTGTGGTCCGGAGGACTACTGGGTATGCGTCTTCTTTGATGACTGCGTGTTGCCAGCTAATCTGTGGTTCGTAGGTTGCCAGCCAGGGGTAGCCGAGGACGATGTCCTCGTCTCCTGTGTCGGTGATGAGGAAGCGCATTGTTTTGTGGATTCCTTTAGTTTGTACATCGAGGTCTGCGCAGTGTGTAATTAGTCCTGCTTTGTTCTCGGATTTATCGATGTTCCATATCTTTTTGGGGGTCTCTAGTTCCTGTAGACCGATCCCCATTCGTTTCGCAAATGCGGGTTTGATGAAGCTATCAGTGGCCCCCAAATCCACTAGTGCTTTTACTTCAGCCATGTTGTAACTCGTTCGAACGGAAACTGGAATTCGTAGTGATCGAAAGTGTGTGATTATTACAGAGTTACAACGGAGTGCCCTCACCCAGGCTGACGGGTTCAGGCGTTTGGAAAACCCTCTCTCCCCCAGAGGTCTTGGAGGACTAGGTCCTTTACTTCGTCCGGTGCTCCAGCTACTCCTTGGAGCCACTCCTGGGCTTGCTGCTGCGGTGACATGGCCGCGCGTACTTGCACCATCGGTTCTTGTGTGTGGTAGTCGGTGTCCGACCTCCTACCATTGCTCCCTTGCGTGTTATAGCGGTGCTGTGGACAGTCACGACTGAAGTGGCCTTTCTGGTTGCAGGTGTAGCAGATGACCTCCCTTGTATCTCGGGGGGGCCCTCTGCCTCTCCCCCGCCCTCGTGGCCCTCCCCTTGGAGGATAGGGCGGCTTCTGGCGGTCGAGTATGTACTCTGCTCCGGCAAGCCTCCCCTGCGTGTCCTCCGTTTCCGTGCCTCGGGCCCGTGCCCTATCTGCGGAGGTGTCCATCGCATTGGGGTCTCGAGGGAGGTTTCGTGGTGCCCATCCGCTCTGGGGAGGTCCCCACTGACTGGCACGCGGAGTAGTTTTTGGGGTGGATGGCTTCAGTGAGTGGAGACGTGCCTGTAGGTGCATGTACTGCTGTTGCTTCTTCAGCGCCGCTTGCTTCCATGCTTCGAACGTGGTAGGTTCGTACTGTTCGTAAACTTTGGTGAACAGTGCCTTTGGTAGTCCCGCCGTGAATAGATCGAGTGTTTGAGGGGCATCGAGGTGATAGTCAGCTTGACGGGCGAGACGTTCGAAGGTGGCGACGTAGCTGTCAATGTCCCCCTCCTTCATGTGAACGCCCTTGCGCAACTCCGCTTGTGCTTGTTCCTTCTCCATGGTGTTGGCAAACCGTCTGGTGAAGGCGCGGAGGGTTTCGTCCCAGAGTTGTCGAGTGTGTTCTGGGAATCCAGCTTCCGTCTGGCGCATCAGCCAGTCGGTCATGTACATCACCCATTCGTTGACCGACTCCCCCTGGATGTATCCGAGGAAGAGGAGCGATCGGCGGTAGTGGTTGCGCATGATGTCGCTCGTGCTGTTGACCCCTTGGTAGAGGTTCCACTGTGCTCTAAATTGTAGAGTTTTAGTGCGGTCGCCGTTAAAGACCATAGGCGGGTTGCCCTGGAGTCTGTCCGATGATCGAGGTGGGTTACCAATGGGAATGGCTCTTGGGGGCCCTCCTTCAGGGGGTCCTCCTCCGTCCCCGGGTCCGCCGCCTCCTCCTCCGTGAGGGTAACCTCTTCCTGGGTCTCTTCTAGGTGGTCCTCCGCCTGGAGGGTCTGGTTCATCTGGTCCTATGGCCCGCATGATGGCTGCATCGTCGGCGGTCATTCGGTGTCCTGTTCTTGGGTCGATGGGGAGTAGGTCTGCGGGGACCTCTTCCTGTGGTCGCTGTATGGGGTCTAGCTGGAGCGTGTACGTTGGCTCTATCTGTGTGGTTGTCATCTCGTTTGGAGGGTGGACGATGATATGCTCAGCTTGTGGTGCTTCGTTAAGCGTGATTCCTGCGGCGAGGTTTGCTAGTTCCTCCTGTTCTTCTGCGTTTACTTGGGAGAGGTGATCCTCTTCAGACTCGTCGTTGCTTCGTTCTGACCCCGAGTCTTCTTCCTCTGTGGTGCTTGTAGTGATTGCACCGTCGATGGGTCCTCTTCTGGCAGGGGGAACCACTTCGCTTTCCAAGATATCGCACCGATATTCGTGCGTCGTGGGTCTGACGACTGTTCGTACTCCTGCGTCGTTTGTTGCGAGTATACACCAACAAGTGTGTTCGTGGCTGAACTCAACTGGGTAGTAGCGACTTGGTCAATTGGGGAAGTCGACGAAGTAGCCGGTTTCTCCTCTGTGTGTCCTCCACCTGGCAGCTTTTAGATAGCGCGTTGGGACGTCTCGTTCTCCTCTGTTGGGGATAGTGTATGATTGGACTTGATTCCAGCCCCACCGATCTCCTGTTGTGGGCGCCACTGTGTCGTTCTTGTGGGAGGAAGCTTGGTCTTAATGTTGCGTTAGGCTCGCCCTAACGATGCTCGACTTGAGCGATGACAGAGTGGCCTGGTAATGGGGGCGACTTAGCGAATATAGATACACGCCCTTAGTGGGAACGTGATCGTCTCAGGCACTGGGGCAACGGCCACCAGGCGTACAAGTCGTCGGATGATCTGCCTTACAAAGGACAGACGTACTAGCAGGCAGATGAAGAGAGTGAGACAGAGGAGGAGAGATTGGAGAAGTGCGATGGCGATTCAAGAAGACCAAGCTAAGGAGCTCGGTCTTCGCACAGCCAGCTAGATATACAGTTGACGAGGAGCTTTGAAGCTCCTCCTGAACGTAAGGTACCCAGTAGCAATAGTAGCTCGAACCCTACTACAACTGTCCTAGGTATAAGTCGAGTCTGATAGCGAGTACATGTGATAACACAGCCGATAAGGCTGACTGAGACGACTGTCCCTGACTAATACTAGGGTAGTCAGAACCCCACGAGCCTGTAGTCCGTACCAATGAGTCCGATCGCAACACTCAGTTCAGAGGGTTCAGGCAAGGTTCAGGGTTCAACCACAAAAACATTTTATCAAGATATTACCATGTGAAATATTTCAACAAGATACATAGTATAACCTCTATAATATTCTGACAATATTAAGGAAAAGGAGAATTATATTGTCTACATATTGTGCTTTGAAATTGCATTGACAATATTTAGTTACCTTATCAACATTTTATGTATGAAAAATTGTGGATAAAAAATACCTTTTGTTATTGGATATGCCTAAATTTTGTCAATGGTAAAAGTGTATTTTCCATCCAGTGCTGTCGAATATGGCCGCGGCATGGCTGAAGCTTGAAGCGTGAGTTTTTCACTCGCACATGGGTTCCGCGGACAGCATTTCCCAATACATTTCATAGATATGATATCGCAGAGCACTGTGCCCAACGCGCCCTCGTCCTTGATCCGACGTTCATGAAGGCACGTTATCGTCGTGGCCTTGCACGAAAGGGGAGTCTCCAGCTCTATGCGGCTACTCTTGGTGCGTTGGCCCGTGCTACCTCTCGTATCGCCACGCCAAGTAGACTAAAGGTTGTCCATGCACGCAGACTTTGAGCTCGTCCTCGAACAAGATCCGGATTGCACTGAGGCAAGTAAGGCGCTCGATGAGACGTTAACCCTCATGAACGAGCGCGACGAGGACGACGAGTCCGTCGCGTTTGACCCAGAGTTCCCGCCACTTGACGACCCGACGGTCGACCTCAGGTCCGTGTCGGACTCAAGCGATTGGAACCACGAGGGTAATGGAATTCCCTGTCGCTTCTACAATCACGACGGCTGCATGAGGGGCGCAGAGTGCAGGTTTTCGCACGCGCCGGACCACAGGAGTGTGAGAGATCGCCTGTGCGCCTTTTCTTCCTAGTTTCGCTTGCGAAGAGCGCTGACCTTGGACGATTGCCAGCGGTCGCAACGTCTGTATGTACTTTCTACTCGGGGACTGCAAATTTGGGAGCAGCGCGTGCGTGTACTCTCACGACAAGACATACCTACGTTCCGGCTTTTGGTGGGACGACAAGGTCAGAGTAATGCAACTCCGGTATATTTCCAGGGGGGAAATGGCCAAAACGAATTCTGCGTTCTTGCCCTACATGTGCGGACTCATAGACATGCGCCTCGCTTGGGCATCAGCGCACGGGGTAGAGATGGAGGATGTGTACGGGCACTGGTGGGACCAAGCTCAGGCAGGGTTTCGCAGTGCCGTGGAAGTTGGGTACTACGCCTTCCACTACATCCCCCATGAAAGCGGCGGCAGGGGGTACAGGGGTCGGCGCGGTCATGGGCGCGGTCGCGGCCGGGGAGGAATGCGTCGCGGCGGTTGGCACAGCGACAGGGACTTCGAAGAGGACGAAGAGAGAACGAACAACTTCGGCTTCACGGAACATGAGGTACTGGAACTCCTCGGTCACGGTGTCAAGCCGTGAAATGATGACGCATGGGTAAGCACTTTTGACTTTTTTTGAGCTCTTCGCTTCATTCTGTAAATTTATAATCCACGCGTTAGGATGTGCTCAATGCAGTCTACTCGCTGTGAACGAGAATAGCTTCAATGCGTTCTGGACATGCATCGTACAATAGTTTTGGTTTTGATGTAATTTCTATACTCCTTATGGGACTCATGCCGAGACGCGTCGGGTCGCGTAAGCCGACGCGTCTATTCTGGAGTATTCCATAAGCGATTGGGACCAAATAAAGCGCAAACAATATGAACTCGCCAACGCGCGAATTTCCCTTCTCATTCTCTTCCTCCAAACCTTCTCTCCCCACTTCTCTTTCCTCTCCCCGTATTCCCTTTCCCTAATACTCTTACATTCCTACACCATGCATCACGTCTCTTCTACGTCGTCTCGTGCTCTCCGCCGCGCTTCCGCTAAGGCCGCTCGCTCTGTTCTTGCCCGCGGTGCACACAAGGAAATCAAGTTTTCCAACGAGGGCCGCGCGAGCATCCTTAAAGGCGTCGACGTGCTTGCAAACGCTGTCAGTGTTACGCTTGGGCCAAAAGGTCCGTTCGCTCCTGGTTGCTCCCGTTGTCACGTCTTGGTTGCTGACGTGTCTTGCATAGGCCGGAACGTTATCATCGAACAGTCGTTCGGTGGACCCAAAATCACCAAAGGTAAGCTTCTCTTCCATTTCCGCCCATTCTTCATGCCATTTCTCTTCTTTCGCTTCGTTCGGTTGCCCATTTCTCGATAGGAGTGCGCGTATCTTTCCCCTTCTTCCGAGTCGACTTACTCTTATATTATCGGACCTCACCCTTTTTCTCGGGGCTTTACATTGTGTTATCATGCTCATTCCTCATGGTGATTTAGATGGTGTCACGGTTGCCAAGGCCATTTCTCTGAAGGACAAATTCGAGAACCTTGGTGCACGGTACGTTTTTCTATTTTCCTTCAACGCATACATTTGACACTTTGTACAGGTTAGTGCAGGATGTTGCACAAAAAACGAACGAGATTGCTGGCGATGGCACGACCACGGCAACAGTTCTCGCGCGTGCTATCTATGCTGAGGGTGTTAAGAACGTCGCTGCTGGCTGCAACCCGATGGACCTTCGTCGCGGGTCCCAGGCTGCAGTAGAACGTGTTGTCGAGTTCCTTACCAAGAACACAAAAACGATCACGACTACCTCCGAGATTGCCCAGGTGGCGACCATTTCAGCCAATGGTGACACTCACATCGGCAACCTCATCGCGCAGGCCATGGAAAAGGTCGGCAAGGAGGGTGTCATCACTGTGAAGGAGGGCCGCACAATTGAAGACGAGATTGAGATCACCGAGGGCATGCGCTTCGACCGTGGCTTCATTTCACCATACTTCGTTACCGATGTTAAGGCGCAGAAGGTCGAGTTCGAAAAGCCCTACATTCTCCTTTCGGAGAAGAAGATCTCTCTCCTCCAGGACATTCTCCCTTCACTTGAGGCTGCGGCCCAGGCCCGTCGACCGCTGCTCATCATCGCCGAAGATGTGGATGGTGAGGCTCTTGCCGCTTGCATCCTCAACAAACTTCGCGGCCAGCTGCAAGTCGCTGCTGTCAAAGCTCCCGGCTTCGGCGATAACCGCAAGAGCATCCTTGGGGACCTCGCCATCTTGACTGGTGGAACGGTCTTCACTGACGAACTTGATATCAAGCTCGAACGCGCAACAGTTGACCTCCTTGGGACGACTGGCTCCGTGACGATCACGAAAGAGGATACTATCGTTCTTAATGGAGAGGGTTCGAAGGATGCCATTCAGTCGCGTTGCGAACAGATCCGCTCACTCATCGTCGACCCCACGACAAGCGACTTCGACCGCACCAAACTCCAGGAACGACTCGCGAAACTTTCCGGTGGTGTTGCCGTCATCAAGGTTGGTGGGTCATCCGAGGTCGAAGTTGGCGAGAAGAAGGATCGCTATGATGATGCTCTCAACGCAACGCGTGCTGCTGTTGAGGAGGGCATTCTCCCTGGTGGGGGTGTCGCGCTGCTCAAGGCCTCGCTCGCGCTTACTTCTTCCGCACCTGGAGCCGCCAACCCACCATCCAGCAGCACGAACCCTGACGTCAAGCCGATCCCAACAGTTAACTTTGACCAGGACCTCGGTGTATCTATCATCCGTCGTGCGCTGACGCGGCCTACCCGCACAATTCTGAGCAACGCCGGCGAGGAAGCCAGCGTGATTGTTGGCACACTCTCCGAGAAGTACGGTACGCCAGATAAGTTTGCATGGGGTTACGACGCGAGCAAGGGCGAGTACGTCGACATGATCAAAGCTGGTATCGTCGACCCACTTAAGGTCGTCCGGACCGCGCTTGTGGACGCTGCGGGTGTTGCAAGCCTGCTCACGACCAGCGAAGCGAGTATCGTTGATGGTGAGGAAGAAAAGCCTGCAGGTGGTCCCGGGATGGGAGGCATGGGCGGTATGGGTGGTATGGGAGGTTTCTAAGTTCGTCGGTCTCACTGACGCTTTATGTCCCCCGCATTCTACTGCACTTCGACTTGGTTGTTGGTGAATATTTCTATCTACTTGGTATCCCCAACCCCTTACTCCGCACCTTCCTATCCTCCTGCATATACGACAGTAATATACATGCATACATAGTTACGTATTCAATGAATGCACCCCCACTCATCGTTTTTATGCTTATATTTTCATCGCCATGTCATTCTCAAAACTGCCGATAAGCTGGATGAGAGACTTGGCGTCAAGAATGCACGATGTCGTAGTTTTGCCGTCATCGACTCAGTGTCAGTGACAGCAGAGTCGGACACGAGGGGACGGCAAGATGGTTCTTCCAGGGAAGTGTCTTCATCGAATGGAAGTCCAAGTCCACTACGCCCTTGTTATGGATCAACGGGAAACGTGCGTTCTTTTGTCCCTACACGGCCTCTGATCTTGATCTTTTCGAATAATTGTAGCGGGTTCTGGGAAGAGCATCCTTTGGTTGGTTGCCATTTGTCAGGTTCACCGCTAAGGAGCTTATACCCCAACCAGCTCCGCAATCATCGAAGACATAATGTCATTGCGGGAGGTTGGACTAGCCTCCATGGTTTATTTTTATTTCGACTTGTAGGGACACCGATAAACAACACTGCCGCAACTTGCTCCCTTCTCTCCTTATACAGCTCTCTACTCGTTCTGACGCTTATTGTGACATACTCTCCCGCGTTTATATGACACACGACGATGGCACACATAAGCCCAGCACCAGCACACTGATTGTGTGTCTTCAAGAGATGCTCGCGCTCCTTGACCAAAGCCCAATCTACATTATCTTGGATGCGCTGGACAAATGTCCGAATACCTCTGGAATTCCATCCGCTCGCAAACAAGTCCTTGATCTCTTAAAGGACCTTGTCGGCCTCCAGTTCTCAAATCTTCATATATGTGTCACCAGTCGCTCAGAGTTCGACATCTGAGTTGCGCTCGAGCCCCTAGCATTTCATTCGGTCTCCATACATGACCAAGGTGGACAAAAAAAGGATATCGAAGACTACATCAGATCTGTCGTCTATGCGGACTCAGATACGGCGATGAGGAGATGGAGGAACAAGGATAAAGACCTGGTTATTGAGACGCTCTCGGAAAGAGCCGATGGATTGTAAGTGCGTTTGAGGATCCTGGTAACTCACAGGTTCCGATGGGTATTCTGTCAACTGGAAGCGTTGCAACATTGCCTCCCTCAAAGCATCCGACGAACCCTTAACGAATTGCCCGAGTCCTTGGACAAGACATACGAGCGTGTGTTGAAGGAAATCAGCAGGGCCAATGCATACCATGCTCATCGGCTCTTACAATGTCTCAGTGTGGCAATTCGGCCCCTGCGTGTTGTGGAGCTGGCAGAAGTACTATCGCTTGACTTCGATGGGTCCGAAGGAGCAACACCAACGTTGGACGAGGATTGGCGATCGGAGGATCGGCAGCGAGATGTGTTGTCTACGTGCTCCAGCTTGATCACCCTTGTCGACGATGGTAATTCCCGCGTCATTCAGTTTTCGCATTTTTCAGTCAAGGAATTCCTCACTTCCAATCACCTCGCCACTTCTGAAGAGCACATTTCACACTTTCATATTATGCCTGAGCCCGCACACACCACTTTCGCTCAGGTTTGCTTGGGGAGCCTACTGCAGCTGGACGGTAGCGCTAACTGTAACTGGGTCGAAGATAGCCTTCCCCTAGCCATATATGCCAGTCGGTATTGGGTGGACCCCGCCCAGTTCGGAAACGTGTCGTTACGCATAGAAGATGAGATGCGGCGTCTTTTTGAATCGGCCAAACCGTACTTTGCAGTTTTTACCCCAAGACGGAATCTCGTGCATCCCCACTATATTATGCTTCGTTGTGCGGTTTTCGCGACCTGGCAGCACACATCGTCGTCAAGCATCCGGATCAAGTAAATGCGACTGGTGATCTTAATCACAGCCCGCTAACGGCGGCACTGCACCAGAGACACTTCGGGGTGGCGGAGCTACTATATCAGCAAGGCGCAATCGTGGGTATTGCCAGTCACAATAGGCCAACTCCACTGCAAGCTGCAGCGGCGGACGGACTTATCGAAGTCGTGCGTTGGTTACTCGACCACGATGCAAATGCGAATTCACAACAAGACATTCACTCGGCTCCACTTCTTTCGGCCGCATCGAATGGACACCTAGAGGTTGTTCGGATGTTACTGGGGCATAGCGGCAGCATCGACGTTACGAACGAGTTCGGCCAAATCCCATTACACCGCGCATCAGCAAACGGCCACGTGGAGATCGTGAGGCTTTTGCTCCGACATGAGGCGGACATCAACGCACAAGATATTGACTACTAAACGCCATTACATCGGGCTTCATTTTGTGGGCAGCTCGAGGCCGCACGTCTACTGCTTGACCACGGCGCGAACGTAGACGTCAAGAACAAGGGTAGAAGGACCCCGTTGCACCTAGCATCCGAGAGATGAGAGATTGTGCGCCTGCTGCTCGACCGTGGCGCAAACACGGAAGCCAAGGACGACGATGGATGGACTCTGTTGTACCTAGCGTCATGCCAGGAGAGAACCGAGATTTTGCACCTGTTGTTCGACCGCGGCGCGAACAGAGACGCCGAGAACAGGGATGGATGGACCCCGCTGCACCTAGCGTCAAATCGGGGATACAACGAGATCGTGTGCCTGCTGCTTGACTGTGGCGCGGATGTAGATGCAGAGAAGGAGGGTGGATGGACCTCGTTGCATCTGGCGTCATGTCGGGGGGAAACCGAGACCGTGCGCTTGGTACTCGACTGCGGCGCCAGTGCAGATGCAAAGGACAAAGAAGGAAGGACCCCATCCCAGGTAGCGTCAGGACGGCGAAGGGACGAGGTCGTACAGATCTTGACGGGGCATCGTGCGCAAGTAGATAGAGAGCAGGCTATAGGTCACTCTTCACGTAGGTAGAGTCGCTGTGGTAGTACGGTGGTTCGCTTCTACAGGTGTTCGCATAGACACTTTGCGAAGCGTGCTATAAGTTATAGCGATCGACTGGCCAACGACCGTGCATTGACAAGGGACGTCGCGATGGAGCCCATATTGATTCTTCACCTCGTCATCGGGTCGGGTGAAGGGTAGGACCAGCTACCAGGATCGGTTTGGGTGATGGAAGCAAGGATGAGGGTTGGGTATGCCTCGAGGCAATGCGAGTCCATGGTCTCCCGTAAGAAGTCGAGAAGCTTGGTAACATGTTTCTCATGAGAAGTGACAGTTGCTGGCTGGTGTGGCCTGGTGACAATGCGCCCTTGATCACTGAGCGTCCATTTCTCGCGCCGATAAGCGGAAGGCGTGCAACAACTTGTGAGATTACCATCTAGCGCCTAAAATGTATCGCCCCGGTTCCGATCCAGAACAGTGAAACACACGCTCTATAGCACACTGGAAAGTATTTCTCTCGCTTGTGGTGGTTCAGCGTGCATCACTAAAATAGTCTGCCTACGAAAAACCAACTTCGTAGGGAATAATACGTACTAAATAACCCGCCAAACGACATCCACATTAAATGTACTACCTGGTTGACATCAAAGCAGGCGCAAGAGTAACACTATGGTCCGTGGAGATGATTTGGAAATTTGATTTCTTCGTATGGAGACAGCTGAGAGAGGAAAGTTGGGGCAGAAAAACAGTGAGACGTTGGCAGTCTGCACAGTGACTGGACATTATGATGCGAAACAAATGTGAAAGATCAGAATATCATCTTTGCAGGGCGGAAGGCAGAGTAGCTTACAGTTGATGAAGCTAGTTTCTAGTTGAATGCGATGATAGTTGCACCAGCAGCATAAAGGACGGTGTCGTCCCAGGAATCAATGTGCCAGACCAAACGGGTCGTGGTGATGGGGTCCACGTAAGCATTAATACGAAGATCAGCTTTGCAATCAATGTCGAGATGGTTCAAGGCGACAAAGGCGGAGAGTTTCTTGAAGAATTCGACTGAACTTGAAGTGAATGAGATTTCCCCGCTGTGTTCGAGTTGTTGTCTGTCCCAGGGACGAATGTCCATCGTACTGACAGATGTGCTAAAGATGCGCTCGCGATCCTCTGGATAGGCAATCCAGCAAGTCTGCGCGGCGTAGAGGACAGTGTCTGACCAAGTCTCGATATTGAGCGTGAATCCTTTTGCATCGATGTTACTAGCGGTAGTAACGACGCGCCAGTTGTGGTCCTTGTCGAATTCGATGCGGTTGAAGAAGACGACAACCTTGGGAGGAGTGACGAACGGGCGTTCAAAGTCGATACGCACGGAGGCGGGAGAATGGGGGTCCTCCCATATGTTGCGCAAGTGTTCACCGGTGAGGAAATCCAGATCACAGGGTGCGAGGGCGAACACATGATCGACCCCGCCGTAGAGAGCAGAAGGTTTCCAGGCAGTGAAGTGGCAGTTGGCCCAATCCTTGGTGAAGAACGGGATCGTCGACTGGACAATTGCCTTTTCTTTGTCCATATGTAGGCGACGGATGCCATGAGGTAGGCGCGGGCTGGCGACAAATCTACGAGGGAACTTCAATATAGTCTCCGTCTTGGTGTCGAATTCGCAGAGGGTGGGCATGTCTGCTGTTATAGAGCGATCGGGGGCTGGGCGTCACGGTGAAGGCAATAGCTATTCTACACCAGCAGTCAGAGAGAAATAAAGATACTATCTCGTCATTTGGTAAAGGGTAGAACTGGGCACCAGGATCGTCCGGGAGATGAAGGTAAGAATGATGGCTGCACACTTGGCCACGAGGCCGTATGATGATTGATCGATTGGACGGGTTGTGGGCAGCTCTGATTCCCATAGGAAGCTTAAGTCGAAAATCTTGGTAACGTATTGATTCTGTGAGAAGGTGTGACAATGTGTCCTTCACTCGGTCCTTGATCAATCGTTTTGTGTTTGATTCTGATTTTTGCATAGCGAGGCCACCTTAAGTACCCCGCGATTCTGCGAGTGTTCAGTGCAAGGTTTGCGCCGGAAGTGACAGCCAAATTTTGATGAGGTTCGAGGGCTATTTGTACAGTAGAACAAGTTCGCGCAATATCATGGCGTCAGTCTCGGCATCTGCCGGTGCTGGAGATCGACTAGGACTGACTTGGACCGATGATCAGACCCGACAGCGACGCCGCCCGCTCTGAGGTGTTGTGGTGTTGTGCCACTCCGAGCCCATCTCTTCCGAGCCATCGAGCTCCATCACCAACTCTCTCCTTTCTCATGTCTGATTATCCTGTAGAAGGAGCTGATAATGTCCGCCTTTGTGTACTTTTTGTGCATCGGTCTGGTCACACATATAGCTTGTGAGGACGCTGGCGCACAAGATCTTTATTATCCCATCTGACCTGAGGATAATAGCGGCAGACGAACTTGAAGAACACCTCCTGTCTAATGCAGAACCTGAACGGGAGACTGAAGGAGTGGGGACCAACTATGTAAGGAAGGTGCACTGTACGTCCTAAATCGATGGCCTCGTGGGGGGTTAAAAGTACGGGGCAGCGGCCGAGGGTTGTATTTCATTGGGTGCGGGTCAGTTGCTCACACAAGCCGCCGTACATGGCCGTGACGGCCATTCGGCAAACCGGAGGATCATGAGGAAATCTGTTCGACACTTATTAAAACTCCCAGGTCACACGTACGCTCATTTATTCCCAATGACTACCCGAGCACTCTTCCAGCACCTTGTCGTGCACCTCTCATCTGACCAGTACTACCCACAGACCGCCCGCTCACAGCTTCCACCAGCACCGTCCCGCATTCTCCTCCACGAATTCACGGCTAGCCATAGTAGAGCGAGAGCTAGCGCCAGCGATGCCGACGCCGTTCGGGAGCCTGGAGGAGCCAGTGGCGTATTGGATGGTGCAAGTTTCCAGCTACGTCCAGTCTCGTACCAACTCGGATGCATGGAAGATCGAAGGTGTGGAGCAACCACTTGCGAGTATACTGTTGTCCAATCTGTACTAGCCTACTAGGCTGATTCCAACCAACAGCTACACTGGCATAAAATACACGTTCTATAGTAATACACTGAAGTTTGAACGATTTCCATCGTGCTAGCGATCCAACGCCAATATACACTAGTTCGTAGACAAGAGTCACGGTAGCACCACGTAGATAATTTGGAAATTCGATTTTGTCACGTCTCAGGGGGTTTTACAAATGCGCTAACGCCGCTAAGAGAGGAAGGGTATTGGTTTTGTGACACAAAAGAAACAGTCCGTACAGGTAGGGACTTGGCTCGGATGAACTGACAAGCTAGACGAACGTGATAAGTCAGAATATCGTATTTGCAGGGCAAAAGATCGAGAAACTCACAGCCGATGTTGTCGATTGTTAGTTGAATGCGATGATAGTGGCACCAGCAGAATAAAGGGTCGTGTTGGCCCAGGAGTCAATGTGCCAGACCAGACGGGTCGTGGAGACGCCATCGACGTAAGCGTTGACGCGAAGACCGCCATTTTTAGAGATATCGAGAGAGTTCAAAGCGATAAAGACGGAGGGTTTCTGGAGGAATTCGACCGAATTAAATGAGATTTCCTTATTGTGTTGGTGTTGCGGCAGGTGCTCATTACGAATATCCATCGTACTGACAGATGTACTGAAGATGTGCCTACGATCCTCTGGATAGGCAATCCAGCCAACCCGCGCCGCGGCTGCATAGAAGGTCGTGTCCAACCAGATCTCGATATTGAGTGTGAATCCCTCCACGTCGACGTCAGTGGCAGTAGTTTTGAGACGCCAGTTTGTGTTTATGGAGAGTGCGATGCAGTTGAAGAAAACAACGACCTTTGGAGGGGTGACGAATGGGCGCTCAAAGTCGATGCGCACAGAAGCTGGGTCATTGGGATTATTCCAGAAGCTGCACATGTGTCCGCAGGTGAGGAAATCAAGATCACAGGGTGCAAGGGCGATCACATCAGTGATGGCGTGGTGGAGTGTGGTATCGGCCCAGGTTATAATGCTGCAGTCGACTGAACTCTTCGTGAGGTCCTGGAGCGTCGACGAAGCGCGAATGTTGGCGTTATTTCCGCTATCTAGCACACGGAAACTATGGGCTAGGCGGGGACGATCGATGGACGAGGGAAGTTCAATGTTCTCTGGGAAATGTCAAATTTGCAATGGATGGGCATGACGGGTTGGTTACCGGTTACTGTGGTATGAAGTGGTGTGGCCAAAGGCTTGCCAGGCCGGACCAAGGTGTACGTCCCAGTATACTATTACAGCGGTTTCCAAATCGATAAGATTCAATTATATACACACTATGCGAACTCACAGATTTCACGATAATTGAGTCATAAGAAAATAGTTACAGTATGATGTTGCAAAAATCAAGTTATGGAATAGTTATCCACTTTGCCAACGTCGACGGTGTTGCCATCCCATCCCCAAGCCTACTGGCACTGCCCCAACACCCTCAACGATGGCGGAGTCAGGTCCGGAATAGCCGGATCGTGACCAGTGTCGAGATTTTGTCCGATCCTGAGGCAACGTATGGGAGGTGTCAGAGGGTCAGAGGGTTTCAAAACGTACGCACGGGCCTCAGCTCGGGTCATTGCGACGTGGCCTAATCTGGTATTTTCGGCGGCATGGCGCACCTCGAGACGACCGGTAGAGCTAAGAAAAGATGGCGATTGACCGGTAGGGAAAATGCCATATACACGTAGAAAACGATCTCGGGCTACTCCGAGTCACGATGACGGGATGGGCGGCTGCGAAACCTGCCTACGGTCAGCAGCTACCGGCATAACCCCCAATACACAAGATGGATCGATTCTCATGAAGGGAAAGTCTACACGCACTTTCGGTTGGAGACCGCCTAATGGGAGGAAGGGGGAGGGAACCCCCTCGCGAAGCGCTGTCCATTCGTCTCGCGTTTCATGGGCAAGGCAGCCTAAATAGGCGGATCTTCTTGGATGACAATATAACAGACGACGAAATGGAGGATCTCTAGTTACCAAGAGTGAACGTACCGAGATGGACGGCAAGAGCAAGAGTGGACACGAGTTTCACAAATTTATTATTTTCAATAACTCTCACATTTCCTCCAATAGCCCGGGAGAGATACTAGAAACGACATATGCGCACGTATTTATTCTGAGGCCTGTAAATCAAGCTGTAAATGTTTTTAATTTATCACAGTTCTTCGCAAGGTTCTTCGGTGCAATACAAGCGGGGGGGCACCAGCTTGGCGACATCTTACCGTACACACGATGGGGAGCGAGGGGATCTACCGAGGTCCTCCGATTAAAATCCTTCTCACACTGGCACTGGCAGTTTCCCCGTGACCGGTCCTTGCTGGACCGCCTGCGCATTTTTTCCTTCTCTTGATGACGGCGCTCTCGCGTGGCATAACTCTTTTCTATCCTACAGAGCTGCGCGTGAGGTAGTAGAGAGGGGCGAAATGGGTAAGTAGATACCTGAACGAGCCTGGCATTTTGCGGTGCTTGATCGTGACGCGTGTCGTTTTACAGCGGCCATCTTTTGATACTGTATGGCAGTGGTCAGTCACAAGGATAAGGACGGCGTCCTTTCATTTCAACAAGGTTCTTATGTAACACAAATGAGCCAACTGCTGTATATATTCAGAAGAGGAAGAGAGTAGACGAGTAGACGGTCGTTTGTTTAGTGCCACGGGCTGTGTCCCAGGCTTGATCCCAAGGCGCACTTTGATGGAATCGAAAAAAAATAAATTGAACAATTGCCCTCGCCCGTGGTGATCCAACGCCTGATGCCATCGCTACAGTAATATAATTAATCGCAAGAGTAGCACTGAGGAAATTGTTTGAAAATTCGACTTCGTCGCATGGAGTCAAAGAAAGGCGCTCCGTGCGGTGTCGCACCGACATCCTAGTAAACAGACGTAGTAGTCAGAAAGTTAGTTTTCCTTGCAGAGCGGAAGATAGAGTAACTTACGGTTGATCCTGCCAATTCTTAGTTGAATGCGATGATAGTGGCACCAGCAGAATAAAGGGTCGTATCGGCCCAGGACTCAATGTGCCAGACCAGACCGGCCGTGGAGACGCTGTCGACATAAGCGTTCACGCGAAGATTAGCCTTGTAGTCAAAGTCGATTTCGTTCAAAGCGATAAACACCGAAGGTGTCTTCCAGAACTCGACCGCACCGAATCCGATTTTGCTACTCTGTTTTGGCTGAGGTTGGTTCCAGGGACGAACGTCCATCGTGTTAACAGATCCGCTAAAAATGTGCTCGTGATCCTCCGGATAGGCAATCCAGCAAACCCGCGCGGCGTAGAGGATCGTGTCCGACCAGGTCTCGATATTGAGGGTGAATCCCTTCACGTCGATGCCCGTGGCAGTAGTGTTGACACGCCAGTTGTGATTCCTGTCGAGGTTGATGCAATTGAAGAAAACGACGACCTTAGGAGGAGTGATGAACGGGCGCTCAAAGTCGATGCGCACGGATGCCGGGTCATTGGGATTGTTCCAGAGGTTGCGCATGTGTTCGCCGGTGAGGAAATCCAGATCACCGGGTGCAAGCGCGATCACATTCACCCCGGCACTGTAGAGAGTGGTATCGGCCCAGGGGGTGATCTGGAAGTTGGCCGAAGTCTTCGTGATGTTCTGGACCGTCGAGTTAACGCGGATGTCGGCGTTATTTCCCATATCGAGCTTACAGAGGCCCTGGGCTAGGCGGGGGGAGTGGACAAATGAGCGAGGGAAGTTCAATGTGCTCTGGGAATTGTCGAGTGCGCAGAAGGTGGGCATGACTGGTGTACGTGCTTGAAAGCGCGCTGGTGATTAGGGCAAGGCAGAAAAGGGGATCAAACAGAGGAGGAGAAAGGAGGGGGGTGAGTTTATTGGATGCAAGACCGAGCCTTATATACATTATGTGTGTTAAGGGTGGCCGTCGTTGAAAAAGCGAAGTCGAAAACTGTGAGGAAGGGTAGCGAAAGTGGGGGAAAGTAAAATGAAAGGGTCCTCTGGATTTCAGTAGAAGACGGAAGACGGAAGATTGGGAGTGAGTTTACTGTGACGTCCGCTGCCCCTGATGCGGGTGGCGCTGTCAATGAGTACTGTACTAAAGCGAGTTTCAAGTCGAAAGGAACGTGAGTAGTTGAAGCTGAAATATGGTTGAAGAGGCGGTGCAGGTGTCATCGACAAGGTGCATTATGAGGAGGAACAAGGGATGAGAATTCGCAAAGAGAATGAAAGAAAGCTGGGCGCGCCTTTGCCCGAGACAAAGAGCACAGCTCTGGACTGATCAGCAACCGATGGTGTAGGCTTAAAGGATTTCGAAAATGTCAGTCAAATGAAGTCGTGCAAGTCGGGAAATAATGGGGATACTGTTCCGGTTCCGACGTGGCCCTTGATGACGACGTGAGTCAACTGGAATGGTGTCACGGTGGTTGATCGAGGGTGTCTTCCAGTGTCAGAATTATTGAGCATTTTGAATTTTTGACTTGGAAAATTGCAACGAGAATTCAAGCCAATATTCAAAAATAATTCAATTCAATTCAAAAAAAAATCAAGCCAATAGCAGGTGCATGGCAAACAGCCAACAGCAAATGGGGCTTGACAAATGGTAAGGCAGCGGACACCAGGAACGGTCACCCCTTTAGTAAGCAAGATGGGCACAATCCTTGCTCGTCAAATTGCTCCACCATATCTTCAAGTTGGGTGAAAATATCTAGTAAGACACAATGCAGGACTATATAGCTACAATGGGTACTAGAAATTTTGAGAAAAGGATAAGTTTTGAAGGAGATTTTTCCTCAACCAACTTTTGTTTTGCAAAACACATTTTTTTGCCTTTGTGTGTCGATTGGCACATTTCTTTAAAGTGACAGTCAGATTTGTACTGCTTATATAATCAATTACGTGACCTTTCCTGCACCGGGCAGGGGAACGTGAGGAGGATGTTCACACAATTAGATATCAAAAATGGGTCAGAAAACCTGTGGAAATAGGGCCTGCTTGCAAACGCTCACAATTGCACAACAGAAAAAGGCAATGCTAGTCAACAATAGTGATGGTATGCTTGGGAGATATTGGTGCAATCAGTGCAATCATAACAGACTTGCAGGTGGCGGCCCCAGTTCCAACCTCACTGAGGACAACCACATCGTCCCAGAGAACCCCAGTCAAAGTAATGAGTGTAATGAAGACATGAGCACGGGTCATGACTCAGACTTGGATCTGCCACTGGGCATCACAGTTCCTGATGGCCTGTCTGATTCCGACAATTCGTCTGATGATGGTGATGTTGTTGAGTTATCTGACTTGCAGTGGTTTGCCTCTGCACTGCAAGAGGCACGGCGCCAAGCTATTCAGTTAGAGAAGGAGAAAGCGAATGGTGTAATGCCACCACTGGCGTTAGTCCGACTTGGACGCGAAAGGGCGTTCACGACTTAGCAGAATATTCCTTCGAGGTCACGTGACCTGGTTGCGAGACACACGGCGCTTACGAGCACGTGATCTGAGTGTACACTAGGGCGAGTCGGGCCACTAGGTATTCCGATGATCGATAAAGACGACTTGCTCCCGGGGAGACAAGCGAAGCACGCGTAAAGAGACGAATAGGAGTGGTGAATTGAAGAAGACCAAGATGGCGAATCTTGGTCTTTCCAGGCCACTATTTATACATATACGAGGCAGCTTTAAAGCTCCTCTCCAACCCATATGACGAATAGCTAAAGTAGCTCGAACCCTACTACAGCTATCCTAGTGTTGACTCATGCCCTACTGGCATGTGATAGTGACTCCTACGCTGACTGATGTTACTAGTCCATGACACATTACTGCTTACAAACGAGGTCATCACCGTATAGTAAGCGTCCGTTCCCTCGACCGTGACATCACCCCCTTTTCAGCTGCGACGACCACGGCGCCGAGTGGGGCCTATTCCTCCGACCCACGCTTCCTGTCTCTCCGTAATCCTGTCCAACACGTTCGCCATCTCCAGTCGGAACTTGCAGCGGGCCAACTCTGCTTGTACCCCTCCGAGCGCTTGGGCGAGGGCGTGGAGTCGCTGTTCCATCCGCTCAGCTTCATGTCGATAGGCGCGAAATCTGGTCAACTCAGCTTTCAACCCGACGTCCCTCAACTCGTTGACCGCGCGATCCACCCTGTGCTGGTTGCTGTGTCCGCCGACCAGAGGGTACAGGTCCTCCGGGGCGTAGTGCGGCTTGCCGGCCTCGCGTACTTGTGGCTCGGCGTAGAGAGGGCGGCTGTATACTTTGTCACTGTCGTCGACGAGGCCCAGGACGAGGGGGTCCGGTCCTGCAACGACCTGGACGAAGGTGGCTTGACGTGTCACCCCTTGTGCGTCGGTGATGGGGTAGTGGACGAAGTCGTCCCCCTGATTGTGTTTGTATCCGTGGGGCGCAGCACGGGACAAGCCGCCAAGGTAGCGTAGGCGGACGGCGGGTAGTGGAGCAGCCTCGGTGTCAACGACGACTCCGGCGCGATACAGCGGACGTCCCGTGGTGTCACAGGCGTAAGGGGTTTCGCGGGGGTCGTCAGTGTCGGTGGCGGTGATGAGGTAGGGTTGCTCAGCTGGATACCACTCCCGCAGTGTTCCTTCTACCGCCTCGTACACTGCTCTCTCAGTGTCGCGGTATGCTGCCGGCGTCGGATGAGAATGCACGCCCGCCGTGCCGCTGCCGTCGCCAGTTGTTGTTGCTTCCACTGATCCGCGGGGGGTCTCCACGGCCGGTTCTTCATCCACTCCTGCCATCGCAGCGTGGCTCGAGTCTTCTTCTTTGGTGGGTCGGATTTGAACGGGGAGAGGTCGAGGTGAGGAATCTTCACCCCCTCCGAGAGCTGCACGAAGCTGAGCAATCTCGGCTTCCGTGTATGGGGCCGTTGAGAGTCGCTCGCCGACACCGTTGGTGAGCCAGTAGGTGGCAGGTTGGTCGGGGTCCTCCAGGTCGATGATGGACTGGGCGGTGTTGAGGGCGGTGCGGAGCTCTTCATAGGTGAGGCTGTCGATGAGCCGGGCAGTGAGAGAGGTGGGAGCGGAGGAAGTGGGAAAAGACATTTCTGGGTTGATGAGGAATCCAGTGTGAGGAGATGGGGGTGACTTAGCGTCGTTTGCTCGGTTTATATGTATCCTCGCTGCGGTCGAACTCCGCTTGTACTCCGCTACAGCTTCGTCAGCGAATACGTCATCCTTGTTGACCCACTGGTTCTCCGAGTCGGGATATCCCTTCCATTTTACGAGGTATTGGAGTTTCTTGCTCCGGCCGAACCGTCTGGAATCTAGAATGCGTTCCACTTCATACTCCTCTTCTCCATCCACTAGATCCGGTGGTGGGCGTTGGAAGTTTTCCCCATGTAGGGACGTCTCGCGATAAGGTGTGAGTAAATCGATGTGGAACACGGGGTGAATGCTCCACTGTGTGGGAAGTTCTAGTTGATAATTGACCGGTGATAGGACGCGCGTGATTTGGAATGGTCCGTGCCGTCGTGCCGCCAGCTTGGCAGTCGGTTGATTGGTTCGTAGATGTCGCCCTTCTAGCCATACTTGGTCCCCAACTTGGTACTTGGGTGTGTTCCGGTGCTTGACCCACAACGATTGTGCCTTTTTGATAAGGTTCTGGGCTTCTTTCCGCGCTTCTCGGAATTGCTGAAGTCGCGTGAGTACCTGTGGGATAGGGGATGGTTTGTCGATCCAATCAGCGCGCGGGTCATACCCCATTAGGAGTGAGAATGGGGACTTCCTTGTTGCCTCATGGGGCCAGTTGTTGTGCGCGAATTCTGCCATAGGTAGAAATTGCGCCCAGTTGTCTTGACGTTCGTTGGCCCAGAACTGGAGATACTGTTCCAGCCATTGGTTGGTGCGCTCTGATTGTCCGTCTGTTCGAGGGTGGTACGCCGTGGAGATGTTTTGGTAGATGCCGAGGATTCGGCACAGCTCTCGTGTGAATTTTGATGCGAAGCATGGGTCGCGATCGCTGATGATTTTTGCCGGTAGTCCGAATCTCCGAAACATGTGGGTCACGTACAGGGCGGCGGTTTCTTCTGCTGATATCTCTTCGTTGCAGGGAATGAATATTGATGCTTTGGTGCAGTCGTGGTCAGTTACGGTGAGGATCAAATCGTATCCCTGTGACTCCGGTAGTTTAGTGATGAAGTCGAGAGCGATGACTTCGAATGGCTTAGCGTCAGGTGTTGGCGTGATGGGTATTAATGGGGCTCGCGTCGGGCGGTTGTTGACCTTGTGGCGCTGACATTCCGCGCAGCCTTGAACGTACTCGGTGACGTGTTTCAACATGTTTGGCCACCAGTGGTCACGCTCGATGATCCTCGCTGTTCGCTTGATTCCCGGGTGACCGTAAACGGGGGGGTTGTGATGGTTGGCGATGACCGTGCGGATTTCTTCTGGGCCTCCAGTGATTACTCGTGCGCCTTGGTGGTACCAGACCCCTTCGATCTTCTTGAGCTTGTGCGGATCTACCCAGGGGCGTAGGATGCTTTCGTCTTGTTCGAGGGTTTCTGGTGATTGTGTGGTGGTGTTTCGCACGAATACCTTCTCGGGTAGGACGATGACTCCTTCGTTGTCGCGTTCTCCCTTGTCGTAGTCGGGTCTTCGTGACAGCGCATCTGCGCGGCCGTTGTTGGTTCCTTTGATGTGGTGGATCTCGAAGTCGTATTCCATAAGTTCCAGGACTTCTCGAGCTACGCGGCGACTTATCTTTTGTGGTGTCTTCCAGTGTGTAAGGTTGAGGTGGTTGGAAAAGATTTTGATTTTGTGCGGTGAGCCTGCCAGGAATGGTCTCCAGTGTCGTAGTGCCTTGACAATCGCCAGGAGTTCCAAGTCGTATATGTCGTAGTTGCGTTCCGCTTCGTTTAGGGTGGCCGAGAAGTAGCCGAGTGGGTGTCTTTTCCCGTCTTGCTTCTTCTGTAGGAGTACTGCACCTACTGCGTATCCCGATGCGTCTACTTCGAGTTCGAACTGGTCTGTCAACGTGGGGTGTGCGAGTACCGGTTCGCTTGTGACTAGGCGTTTGAGGGTTTGGAAGGCCGTTTCTTCGTCTTTGCTCCACGTCCACTCTGCGTCCTTGCGTGTGAGTTTGTTGAGGGCTCGTGCGTATGTGGCAAAGCCGCGAATGAAGAGGCGGTAAAAATTGCAGAAGCCCAAAAATGAGCGTACGTCACGTACTTTTGTGGGTGTGGGCCAGTCGCGTATGCCAGCAATTTTTACAGGGTCCATGCGAGTCACCCCCTTTTCAAGAATTACCCCCAGGTAATCCATTCGCGGTTGGTGGAATGTACATTTGGACGGTTTGAAGTATAGGTCGTGGTCCATCGCGATTTGAAGTACGGCGCATACTGCGTCTATGTGTGCTTGGAGCCCTGCGTGTTCAAGGGTTGCGATACCGATGTCGTCCATGTAGACACGGATGATTGTACCCATTGCTGCGAAAATGCGAATTGTATCGCCTAGGATGTCGTTCATCATGTTCTGGAACGTTGCCGGTGAGTTTGTAAGTCCGAAGTACATGACGAGGGGTTCGAATAATCCGTATTTCGTTTTGAACGCGGCTTTGTGTTCATCGCCCTCTTTGATCCGTATGTTGTTGTACCCCCAGCGGACGTCGAGTTTGGTGAATATGTGTCCATTTCCAAGGTCGTTGATGAGTTCCGACATGAGAGGTAGCGGGTATTGGTTGCGTATCGTGCAGGCGTTGATTCGCCGGTAGTCTTGCACTGGTCTCAGTTTTCCGTCCTTTTTCTTGATGAAGAAGAATGACGAGGCGTAGGGTGACTTTGAGGGTCTGATGTATCCTAGCTTGAGTTGCTCATCTAGCCATTCGCGTAGTTGTCCATCCTCGTCTTGTGACATTGGGTATACTTTGCAGTTGATGCTGGGGGGTGTGCCCGGTTTGAAGTCAATTGCATGGTCCCAAGGTCGTGATGGCGGGAATCGGTGGGAGGCTTCCTCGCTGAAGATTTTCGCAAAACGTTGATATGGTTCTGGGAGGGCTTCCACGACGGTGTTCTGGTTAGCTGCGATGGCTAGTTCGGTAGCTGTGGTACGTATCTGGCATTCTTCTTCGAGCTTTTGGACGATGTCTTCGGCTTCGTCTTGAGTCATTGCACCGGCGATGGTGGTTTGTGCTTCCATGGGGTTGATTGATCGAAGCACTACTGGGAGGGCTCCTTTGTGGATGGTGGCGTGCGCCCAGCTGATGGTTGGTTCGTAGGTTGCTAGCCAGGGATATCCGAGGACGAGATCTTCGTTTCCTATGTCGGTGACGAGGAATCTCATGGTCTTAGAAACGTTGTTGGTCTGGACGTCTAGGTCAATAAAGTGTGTAATGGACCCAGCTTTATTTTCTGTGTTGTCTATGTTCCATATCTTTTTTGGTTTCTCGAGGGTTCGTAACCCGAGGCCCATGCGTTTGGCGAACGCGGGTCTTATAAAGTTGTCAGTGGCTCCGGAATCGACGAGCCCTTTAATGTCGGCCATGGAGTAATTTGTACGAATCGATACTGGAATTCGGAGCGAACGGTAGCGAGTCATGATTACAGAATTACAATTGACTGCCCTCACCCAGGCCGATGGGTTCAGGCGTCCTGAAAACCCTCTTGGGTCCAGAGGTCTTTGAATACGAGGTCTTTGACCTCATCACTAGCCCCCCTCAGTGTTTCCATCCACCCCTTGGCTTGTTCCTCGGCCGTGGTTTCTGTGCGGCGTGCGGTTACGGGTTCTTGGTAGTAGTCGGTTTCCGTGCTGCGACTTGTACTCACGCGTGGTTGGAATTGTTGTCTGGGCTTTCTGGGGTGTGTACAGTCTCGTGAGAAGTGGCCCGGGTTATTGCAGTTATAGCAAATGACTTCCCGCATATCTCGGCGTTGTCCGCCTCCTCGGTTTTGTCCTGGTCCGCCTCTTGGGGGGAATGGTGGTCGTGGGTTTCCACGGTTCGGATCTCCTACTTCTGCGAGGCGTGCGCGGGTTCGATCCGCTGATGTGTCCATGGCGTTTGGGTTGTAGCGCGGTGGTGGGAATCTGGGTGGTGCCCATTGCGGGGCGTATCCACGGTTTTGCTGAGGTCGTGGTGTTGGGGTGCTGCGGGGCGTGGTGGTGAGCCCTAGGCGTGCGCGTAGGTGGAAGTATTGCTTCTGCCTGTGCAGTGCTGCCTCCTTCCACTCATTGAAGGTTTGCGGGTCGTCCAGCTCGTAGATTTTGGTGAATAGGGCTCTCGGGAGACCCGCCGTGAATCGGTCCAGTGTTTGGCGGTCGTTGAGGCGATAGTCAGCCTTCCGTGCCAGTTGTTCGAAGTTGGTGACGTACGAGTCAATGTCGTCGCCAATCATTTTAAATCCCTTGGCCAGTGTGGCTTGCGCTTGCTCTTGTTCGAGTACGTTTGAGAAACGGTCCGAGAACCCAGCCGTCAGGGTGTCCCATAAGAATGGGTCGTATCGGCTGCGTCCCTGGTGTAGCTCGTTGTTGAGCCATTGGAGGAATCCGAGCGTCCAGTTGGATACTCGTGGGCCTTTGATGAAGCCTAAGAATAGTAGGCATCGCCGATAGACGTTGGTCATAATCGGTGCTTCTGAATTTTGTCCCCAGTATATGTGCCATTGTGTGAGGAATGATTCGTACTCATCTCGATTTCCGTCAAATATGGTTGGGGTTTCTCCTACCAACTTGTCTGACCCGTGTGGTGCTCCCAGCGCTGGTCCTGCTGCTGGTGGCGGTGGGGGTGGTGGTCCTCCACCGAAAGGGTCTCCTCCCCCTCCTCCTCCGAATTGAGGTTGTCTTCCTCCATATGGCGGCCTTCCGTCTCCTGGTGGTCCTTGACCAAAGGGTCCTCCGCGTCTTCTGGGTGGTGGGGGTCCTCCCGCGCCTGGTGGTGGGTCAGGGACATCTGGGCCTACTGCTCTGAATATGGCCGCGTCGTCTGCGGTCATGCGGTGTCCTGTTGTTGGATTGATGGGGCGTAGGTAAGATTCTGCTTCTTCGGTGATTCTCCTGGCTTCTTCGAGGGCCAGATCTTCTTGGGTGATCGTTGCTGTTGCCATGTCTGCGGGCGGGCGTACTTCGATACTCTCGGGCTCGTTAATGCGTAGGGACTCAGCTGTTTGTATTATTTCTCCTACTTCGGATTCTTCGTCGTCGTTGGTTTCTTCGTCGTCCCCACTAGTCTCGGATGGTGCGGGGGTCCTTGGTTCGGATGTGCTGGGTTCTTCTTCGGGTTGTCCGTCTATGCGTCCCCACTCTTCACGTGTGGGTAGGTTCCTTGCGTCGATATCGCAGTTGTAGTTTCTTCCTGCGGGTCGTACCGCGTCGTATCGGTTGTCTACGGGGTTCCAAGTAATCTCAACCCAACACAAATTGTCGAAATTGAACTCAACGGGGCGGTATCGGGTTAGCCCCGACGCAAAGTCCACGAAGTATCCTGTTTCTCCTCGGTATTCTCTCCACCTAGCGGCTCCTAGGAATTGTGTTGGTACGTTGCGGTCTCCTCGTCGTTCGAGGGAATAAGCCTGGAAATTTCTCCACTGGTCTCGAGTTGTGAACGCCACGATGAAGGGATCTTGGTCTTAATGTAACGCCACCACTGGCGTTAGTCCGACTTGGACGCGAAAGGGCGTTCACGACTTAGCAGAATATTCCTTCGAGGTCACGTGACCTGGTTGCGAGACACACGGCGCTTACGAGCATGTGATCTGAGTGTACACTAGGGTGAGTCGGGCCACTAGGTATTCCGATGATCGATAAAGACGACTTGCTCCCGGGGAGACAAGCGAAGCACGCGTAAAGAGACGAATAGGAGTGGTGAATTGAAGAAGACCAAGATGGCGAATCTTGGTCTTTCCAGGCCACTATTTATACATATACGAGGCAGCTTTAAAGCTCCTCTCCAACCCGTATGACGAATAGCTAAAGTAGCTCGAACCCTACTACAGCTATCCTAGTGTTGACTCATGCCCTACTGGCATGTGATAGTGACTCCTACGCTGACTGATGTTACTAGTCCATGACACATTACTGCTTACAAACGAGGTCATCACCGTATAGTAAGCGTCCGTTCCCTCGACCGTGACAAATGGGAAGCGGAAAACACCAAAGACATACTGAGGAAACTTGTCATGGACGCGTATATTATTTTCCTATTTTTCTGGAATTATTAAAGGAAGATATGAAGGGCCAAAGTACGAGACTTTGTTAATCACGTGTTGCCACCACGTGTACCCTCAAGCATGTGACCCTGGGATAGTTGCACCCTTAATGGGACAACCTAATCCGGTCACATCCCATAGATACACGGACTTTCATGATTGGTAGATAAGGAAGGAACATTCTAGATAGTTCTAGAACTCGCTTAGTAGTTTACGCTTACTCGCTGTATTAGGTCTCACTCAGCAAGATAAGAGCGCCGCATAAGCGCTATGACTAGTGCATCAGTCAGCACAATAGATAGCGCTATTATTAGACACGACGCGTCAGCTCCTGAGTCATGGAGTCTTACTGTACACTCAGTAATAGTGTTTAGACTCAGTTCAAGCTCAGCACATGTAGCGTATATAAACCTCCCTGTAGCATCCTGAGTGGAACCAACTTGTCCTCTTGGTTCTCCACTCAGGTGTGCATTCACTTGTATTCCTTACTCTTCACCAATTAACTTGTCCTCTTGGTTCTCCACTCAGTGTGCCACTGCGTGATTACTGACTATTTGCATCCTTGTATAAAGGATCTGAGCTCTAGTCCCCTCCACATTGACTGCACGCTTAGCACGTGATTTATCTCCGCGTTCGGGTTGAGTGTGCTCACCTGACGGTTCACCCATTACCTCACACTTGGACTCAACGTAGCGAGGTGTCATACCGCTACATTAGGACAAGTTCCTTTCATACTCCTGAGCCCTCTTCACTCACCAGCATCTTCATTACCCTTTAGGTGGTTAACGACCATCAGTCCTTTGTGTTATCTACCTCACTCTTTAAGTTTGAGAGCGCTTCGGCGTGAGAGGCAGCCAACAGGTCGAGAAGACTGAGGCAGACAGCCTTGTAGCTCTACACATCTCCTTACACCATTCCCGAGTGTCCCTTTATCGCTGCAGCCTCGCGCAGTGTGAAACAATCACTGTGTATTGGTCTTGCTTGATAGGGCATTCCAGTCATCCTCGAGTTAGCGTTCCGCGCTCGTTGTATCCCGTCGTTCAAATCCACCTCACAAATTTCCAAACTGCCTTGCATATTTGCCAACGTTTGAACCCGACTCCGTCGTCTCTTTAGGAGGAGACAGGCTTCCATCACACCACCCCAAACTACAGCCTCTGCTTCAGCATCGCTGCACGTACATCCGGACATCCAGCCTGAACAAGACCGGATCCCCTCCCCAGTGTACGCTTCACTTTCACCCACTGTTTCAGTAGAATCATTCCACTCCGCCCACTCCTCCTCCCAAGCCACACTCGCCCAGTCAGGCCAAAGTTTCATTGATGAAGACGGTGTCAATATCCGTTACCAGGGGTTCCAGTTAGAACTACCCCCTCACAACCTCGCCGAGCAATACGTGCAGGCAATTTACCACGACCAAGAAATCCGATATGGACTACTAGACCTCTACGGCCTAGAAATCCCCGTCCTCAGAACCAACTTCACAGTCCTGCAGCTGATAGCCTTCGCTGCAGACCTCATTCCTCATCTCGAATCACCCCCTCACCCCCTCATCTCCCACGTAAGGGAAGACGAAGAACGTGGCTCCCAAGAAAGGGAAACAGACAGCTCGTCTAGCACAAGCTCAGTATCCCAGCAGAGCTCGCTCGAAATTCGCCCTCCCTCCTCCAACTAAGAAAGAAAAGGAGTTCATATCTCGCATCCAAGACTGGGACGAGATCTCACCAGACGAACAACTCCTTCTTTTGGAAGAATTCCGTCAGGCACAAGAGGAAGCAGAACGAAAAGAAAGACAGAGGAAGTTAGATGAAATGTCACAACCAAGCGGAAGCACACTCCCTCCCGCTGCACCACCTTTACCACTCCCCCCTCCCACAGTCCAGGACTGCCTGGACCTTATAAATCACCTCGGCATAGCCGTTGGCAACCTTGCACAGCAAGTCACAGCCCTGACTGCACAGGTGGCCTCAGCAACCGCCACTCGCACAGGAAATGGAAAAAACAAGGAAATAGTGGCCTGCCCCAAAGCCTGGGATGGGAAAGGCTCCTCTTCGGACGCCCGTCATTTCCTTGCCGCATTCCACAACTGGGCAGGATCACTAGGGGACGCCATGAACACATGGCATGCAGTGGATAGCAAGTGGTACGCAGACGAACATAGGTGGATTGCTGCCACCCTCAATCTGATGGAAGGGGATGCTAAAACCTGGGCACTCCCATATCTGGAGTCCGCCAACCAAGGGACTATTCCCTTTGGAGGAAACTGGTCGGACTTTGTTAAGGAGTTCAACCACAGGTTCAGCCCCCTAGACGTCCAAGACATAGCTCGAGAAGAGCTAAAGAAAACAAAACAGGGTAAAAAGACGGTTGCCGAATATGCGTCCATATTCGAGCAGTACTCTGGACAGACCGGGTGGTCCATCATCGACCTCCGCACCCGCTTCTACGATGGTCTCACAGATGAGATCAAAGACCTCCTCGCCATTACCAACAAGCCCCATAACACATACGACGAGCTCAAGCAGAGCGTGCAAGTCATCGATCAACGGCTGCGCCAACGCCAGAGCGAGAAGAAAGGGAAATCCTCATCATCATCACCACATACAACCTCCAATCCCGACGCCATGCAAGTCGATGCTACGCGACAGCAAGGCAATAAAGGAAAGGAGGAGATCTTCAAAACTCGGGGCGAGTTTCAAGTATGGATGAGAGGGAGATGTTACGGGTGTGGTTCAAAAGAACACACAAAGAAGGATGGAAACCACGAGCGCGATATCTGCAACTGGTGCCAAAGAGCAGGGCACCAAGCAAATGTCTGCCAAAACAAAAGAATGGGGAAACCAGCTAACGCGAAAACTGCAGCAACAACGGAATCCCCTAGTCCACCATCGTCGTCCAATACTGCGGCAGCAGCCGCCACAAGCACTTCCCCCGCCCAGACGTCCCAGGCAGACGTGGCAAAGTTGTTGGGAATGTTGGAAAAGCAGCAAGAACAGCTGGATGCGTTCAAAGCGGCTTTTTAGATCAGGGGTCGCGTATAGCTGCGACCAGCCCCTCTACAGCAGATGACTTGGCTTCATGTAGTTGTAATATATGTTTATGCTCTTGCCTTGTTTCGGACTCACCTTCTGTAATTCATACGACTCATGCCTGTAAGTTAGATAGTAGTGTTAGTTCAGCTTCTTGTTTTCCTGATTCTATTACATCTACATCTGCCTCGGAGATGAACAATAGTAGTGTTCCTTTTGCTCCACTTTCTTCAGAAGCAATGCCACACGTGATGATTTCTGATGCAGCACTGTCTTCTACTACTATTCCCGAAACAAAAGATAAAAAATCACATTTTCATATTTCTGTGTATTTAAAAGGACGTCATCGTACTGTAAAAGTAGCAGCAATGGTAGACTCTGGGGCAACTTCGTTGTTCCTGGACAAAAGGTACGCTGACCGCCACAAGATGTTGCAGGTTCCTCTTGCAAGTCCCATCACCCTATACAACATAGATGGGACTCTCAACAAAGCCGGTAGTATCACCCACAAAGTCAGACTTACTCTGAAAATCGGCCCCAGTGAAGAAAGCCATGACTTTTTAGTCACTTCACTCGGCCCAGAGAACATCATTTTGGGACTACCATGGCTGAGGAAGAGGAACCTGCAAATAGACTGGCAGGAAGGCACCATGTGCCTCAACTCGACCGCTGAAACAGCGCCACCAGAGTTAGAGGTAGAGGTGACGCGCATTATGGCGAACCGAATGGAATGCTGCCGTCTCCTTGCAGAGAAAGTGCTCGACACGGTCCGAGACGAAGTTTTCTGTCTGGCAGGCTTCACCTACTCTCAGCAAATCACCGAGAAAGCCACCGCCTCTAAACCCAAGAAAACCTTCGAAGAAATGGTACCAAAGCACTACAGAGACTTCGCAAAAGTTTTCTCTGAGGAGGAATCCCAGAGGCTCCCTGAGCACCAACCGTGGGATCACGCAATAGACCTTGAACCAGATGCCGTTAAACACTGGAGGGTCAAAACGTATCCTATGTCGCCAAGCGAGCAAGTGGAACTTGACAAATTCCTGCAAGAACACATCTCAAAAGGATATCTGGTCCCATCTAAGTCACCAATGGCCTCACCAGTATTCTTCATCAAAAAGAAGGACGGCAAGCTCCGTCTAGTGCAGGATTACCGTCGTCTTAATAAAATCACTATTAAGAATCGATATCCACTACCACTCACCGCCGACATTATAAACCGGTTGAAAGGGGCAAAGGTATTCACTAAGTTCGACGTAAGATGGGGGTATCACAATATCCGGATCAAACCCGGAGATGAATGGAAGGGTGCAATAATCACCAATCGTGGACTGTACGAACCAAAAGTCATGTACTTCGGCATGACCAACAGTCCAGCCACCTTCCAAGCCCTCATGAACACCGTCTTCGCCGATCTAATTGCAGCAGGAGAGGTTGCAGTATACATGGATGATATCCTCATCTATAGTGATTCCTTGGAGCACCATTGCAAGATTGTACGCGAAGTGCTCAGGAGACTGCAAGAGCATGACCTCTACCTCAAACCTGAGAAATGCGACTTCGAGAGGCAAGAAATGGAGTACCTTGGGATGATAATCCGTCCCGGAGAAGTGCAGATGGACCCTGGCAAGGTCGCTGCAGTAAGGGAGTGGCCTACACCCACAACACTCAAAGAGGTTAGAGCGTTTATTGGGTTCGCCAACTTCTATCGTTGATTCATCAAGGACTTTGCGGCTATCGCCCAACCCTTGCATGACCTCACAAAGAAGGACACCCCATGGCAATGGCATTCTGAACAGCAGAAGGCTTTCGACCACTTGAAGGAAAGCTTCGTACGAGAACCCATTCTCAAGGTGTACGACCCACAGCTTCCGACAAGAGTCGAAACCGATGCTTCAGGATTTGCTACTGGCGGAATACTCACTCAAAAATATCCGGATGGTCTCTGGCACCCTGTTGCGTACCACTCACAGTCTATGAGCAAGGAAGAATGCAACTACGAAATCTACGACAGAGAAATGCTTGGCCTAATTCACGCCCTAGAGGATTGGAGACATTTCCTTGAAGGCATCTCCTTCAAAGTGATCACCGACCATAAGAATATGGAATGGTGGGCAAGCATGAAGGACTTAAACCATCGACAGGCCCGATGGGCCCTGTACTTAAGTCGCTTCGCCTTCAAAATCACTTACAAGAAGGGAGACTCTATGCAAGCTGATGCATTAAGTAGATTCTCAAAAGACCACATCTGGGATAATGAGGATAACCACCAGGTCCAGGTTTTACAACCTAAGCATTTCCTCAATGCCGCCCAAGCACACTTCTGCCTGGAAGTGGACTCCCTTGGAAATCGCATATGACTCGCATCCATAAGAGAAGCAGAAGTCATAGAGGGTCTTAAAAGCCTACAAAAGACCGCTCCAAAGGCTCTCATGGATGGAGTAGCGATGTGGGAGGAAGATGACGGCCTAGTTTACCACAGGGGGAAACTATACATTCCCAATGACCGAACGCTAAGACGAGACGTGGTTAAGTCATGCCACGACTCTGTCACCACCGGTCACCCTGGTAAGAATGGCACCATCAAGCTAGTCAGTCGCTACTACTGGTGGCCATGCATGGCAGGCTTCATTAGCTCATACGTAGAAGGATGCGATTGATGCCAACGCTATCGCAAAGATCTGCATCCCAAAGCTATCATTCAGCCGCAAGAAGTACCTGAGGGGCCATGGCAGATAGTCGGAGTCGATCTAATCGGCCCCCTGCCCATGTCACGTGGAAAGGATATGATCCTTAACATAGTGGATCACTACACCAAACAGATCCATCTATTTCCAGTGACCTCTCAAATCACGGCTGATGGGGTAGCATCCATCTACTTTGAGCAAGTCTTCCCCTTGCACGGGATCCCTAAGAAAATCATTAGCGATAGGGGACCCCAGTTTGCTGCAAGGAGCATGCGGGCACTATACAAGCGACTTGGGATAGACGCAGGTCTCACGACAGCCTATCACCCTCAGGCCAATGGACAGGTAGAGTGCAAAAACCAAGAAGTAGAAGTCTACTTGTGCCTGTTCATTAGCAAGAGGCAGGATGATTGGGCAGACCTGCTCCCTACAGCGGAATTTGTAGTCAATAGTAGACTCAACTCAGCCACGGGACATACTCCCTTTGAGCTACTATACGGCTATACGCCTGACTTCACCATTCCCGCTGGTAGGCCCACCGGTATCCCAACGCTCGATAAGCATCTACAGCACTTAGTTTCCACAAGAAGGGATGCAGAGGCAGCTCTACGCCTAAGTAAAAGGCAAATGCAGACAGACGTTGAACAAAAACACAAGCCATATGTCTTCAACGTTGGGGATAAAGTCTGGTTGCAAGCTAAGCAGATAAAGATACATCAGCAGTCATCCAAACTGGGCCCTAAGCAACTGGGCCCATTTGAAGTCACTGAAGTTAAAAGTGACGTCGACTACAAGCTTGCACTCCCCCCTGCATTACGGATCCATGATGTATTTCATGTAGACCGCCTCTCCCCTTACAAGGGAAACGAAGTTAACAGGCTTACGCCAACTCCACCTGAACCCATCACAGTTGAAGGGGAAGAAGAGTACGAAGTAGACCACATAAGAGATTCCAAACTCTTTGGTCATACTCTTAAGTACCTAGTTCGCTGGAAAGGCTACGGTGAGGGTGAGGACACTTGGGAACCAGCAAAGAATCTAGCCCACGCCCCGGATAAAGTCAGAGAGTTTCACTCCTCCAACCTGGGTGCACCCAGAAAAATAGCTGCTCTCATTTACGCGTCCTTGCCTTGGCAAGCATCTCATATGCACACAGAGGCCAACGCGGACGTCGACCCTTAAGAAGGGGGGTGATGTCATGGACACGTATATTATTTTCCTATTTTTCTGGAATTATTAAAGGAAGATATGAAGGGCCAAAGTACGAGACTTTGTTAATCACGTGTTGCCACCATGTGTACCCTCAAGCATGTGACCCTGGGATAGTTGCACCCTTAATGGGACAACCTAATCCGATCACATCCCATAGATACATGGACTTTCATGATTGGTAGATAAGGAAGGAACATTCTAGATAGTTCTAGAACTCGCTTAGTAGTTTACGCTTACTCGCTGTATTAGGTCTCACTCAGCAAGATAAGAGCGCCGCATAAGCGCTATGACTAGTGCATCAGTCAGCATAATAGATAGCGCTATTATTAGACACGATGCGTCAGCTCCTGAGTCATGGAGTCTTACTGTACACTCAGTAATAGTGTTTAGACTCAGTTCAAGCTCAGCACATGTAGCGTATATAAACCTCCCTGTAGCATCCTGAGTGGAACCAACTTGTCCTCTTGGTTCTCCACTCAGGTGTGCATTCACTTGTATTCCTTACTCTTCACCAATTAACTTGTCCTCTTGGTTCTCCACTCAGTGTGCCACTGCGTGATTACTGACTATTTGCATCCTTGTATAAAGGATCTGAGCTCTAGTCCCCTCCGCATTGACTGCACGCTTAGCGCGTGATTTATCTCCACGTTCGGGTTGAGTGTGCTCACCTGACGGTTCACCCATTACCTCACACTTGGACTCAACGTAGCGAGGTGTCATACCGCTACAAAACTCAAAAAAAACACTTCATCTGCAAAAGTGGACCCTGTCAAAGTTGTCAGGGACCGGTTGCTGACTGTTGCTGACTGGTCCCTGACAGCTTTGACAGGGTCCACCCTTGCAGATGTTGACCACCGCAAGAAGGACCACAAGGCATTGGCATCACACAGATTTCTCAATATTGCATCTTTCATGGCCCTGAAGAAAAAGGAGAATGAGTTGGAAAGCTGGGGGGATATTGAGGACGATGAACTTGCCAATTGTCCCACCAACCGCACACAACACAGGCATGCCAGCGTTGATATAGATAATATGACTGTGGGGCATCACAGCCCTGTCCCAAGTCCCCAAGAACAGGCTCAATCCAAACACGTTGATGAAGCCAATGAACGCACCTTTTCCAAGGAAGAAGAAAGCTCAGATGGAGAAACCCCAAGCTTTCTTGGTCATGCACAACGTCGGATTACCGACTCAGATGACAATGATTGTGTCACTGGGAGCCTGGGCAAGGACACCAGTCCCCATGTTGTTGGTTGTGATCACAGCAAAGGAAGAGTGCGGCACTGGGCTGCTGAAGAGGAAGAAGAGAGCTCTGATGAAAGCTTGAAACTTGTCAGTGTCACATGGTACAGAGAGGCCAACAACAAAGACAGCCACCATGGGGATAATGATCCCCATCCTGCCAGTTCCATAGCATCAGGAAAACCATGTATTTACTTATCCATACTTTTCCATACTTTTTCATTCTTTTCAGAAAACAAGTAGAAAAAGTAAGAAAAAGACATCCCTCTTTCTTTTTTTTTTACTTGCTGAGCTGCCAAAAAAAAGTACAGGATAAGTAGAGTACCAAATGACCAAAAATTGATAAAATAAAATGTCCAAAAATGGAAATATTGGACCAAACTTTATTTTTGGTCCGAAAATTACCATATATGGTAATAAATCGGACCAAAATTTCAAAAAAAAAAAAACCGACCAAAATCGGACCAAAATCCAAAATTTCCCCAGAAATATGCCAAAAAAGTAGGAAAAGTAAAGAAAAAGAAGAGGGGATTTCTTTTTTTAAGTAGTTGGTACTTTTCTGAAAGGGTCCTTTTTTCCCTTGCTAAAAGAGCAAAAAGAACAGAAAGTACAAATAAGTAAAACATGGGTTTTCCTGATGCTAGAGGCTGAAAACAATGGGGATAACAACCCTGATCCTGTGGAGTCTGAGGGTCCTGGGGCTGACAATGGCAGTGACAGTGCTGAGTGTAATGCCACCACAGGGGCGTTAAGTATGACATGTACTTCGGCAAGTCAACAGGATTGGAAAGGTGTGAACCGGTTGAGGTTCAGTTTGGTGATGAACAAGTATCACTTGGTCTCCCAGGGACACAAGGATAATAGTGGGAAGTCAAGGCTCAAGCAAAGAGGTGAGCAAAAGAGGGACTGAAGCACAATGGTGAGTCAAGTCGATTCATGAGGCAAAGACAATGTGGTATTACACAAGAAGTCAAGTCTACCATACAAGCTAGGTAGGGCGTGACTTATATACTAGTACAGGGTGTTTGTAAAGTACAAACACATGGCACGATCCTAGGGTACTGGCCCTAGTGAGCTAACTAGGAGGGATGAAGGGAAAGTCCATAAGAAGTACAAGGGAATCCCGCAGGGGCACGCAGGATTCAAATGACGTCAGCAGGCTCTAGAAGTTGTACAGCCGGCTCTCCTATGGTCATGGGGTCGGTGTGAGATAAAAGCTGTGGAGCGAATCAAAGTGGGTCATAGGTAAAAGTACACCTGAACATGAGGCAAGATAAGAAAGTGAACCAAGCATATCGTACAGTAAGCCAAAAATCATAACATTACCCCCCTGTCAGACCCGAAGTTGCCACGACTTCGGCTAGTCGCTGGTGTAGTACCAGTTGTCCTCAACCGGCATGTTGTCAGGTGAGGGTGAGGGTGGTTGTGGGCAAGTGTGACAGCGCAGGAACAAATGTCGCCCCCGCTCACTGCACTCCCTACACTGCTCATACTGAGGACAGTGGATCTCCTCATGCCTTGTGTCGTATCGCAGGCACTTGCCACACCACCGAGGACGGTCATTGGGGTCTACGTATGCCGGCGACATGGGGGAGATACAACGAATGAGGCATATGTCATACTGGTGTGTGTGACTCCCACACCACTGACATGGTTGCTTAGCCCTTCTCTGCGGGCACTGAGCAATCAGGTGGTCAGTCGATTTGCACTGGAAGCACTTGCGAGCCCTCCTACTACCCTCACCCTGTAGGTGCAGCATTTCACAGGGTCCGCCGGTACATGGGGGGATAGGGAGAGCGTCAGGAGTGGGTCGTGATCGCAGGAGCTTAAGTTGAAGCTTGTCGTACTTCTCTGAGATCATGGGCATGACCCGCGTGTACTGCAATCGCTTGCATACGCTCGTGAGGTCCATGTCCAGGTGGAAGTGATCTCATGTAAGCTCAGTTTCTAATCGGCAGAGCTCTGACTGGTGTATGGTGATGGCATCCCACCTCAACAGGCACCCGCAGAGGCAGGCCACCTCTGCGTTAAGGCGGACATCATGGAGCTCTGTCAGGACCTCGTTGAGATATATGGCGCAGGGGTGGTGGGGGTGAAACAGCGCGAGCTGTTGGTTAGTGATATGCTGGGGAAGCTGGCCTGTATACACATCTTTTAGATACACCAACTGTACATAACAGGGGTGCCCTCGTCCCATGGTCCCCACGACCTCCTGATAATCTTTCTGGTAGTAGATAAACCAGGCGATCTTTTTCGGATACCCCACCTCCCCAATCTTCATGGGGAAGTACAGGTACATGAGATCGGGGTTGCTGTAGAGGAATGGAAGTCCCAGGTCTACTACCTCCTTTTCGTCGTCATCATCACCCTGCATTGCTAACGTGGGGTCTGGTTCGACTAGACGAGGTTGGGAGGTCGGCATGGGTATGTGGTCAAGTCCTGGAGGGAACTGGGGAAGTGCGTTTTTGGGAGGAGGTGAGAGCGTGAGTAGAGAGGTAGCTGCTGCTTCCTGTGCGAGTCGTTTGAGAGTTGGAGTAATCAGTGATAAAATGGGGGGGGTCTGGACTAGGGATCACAGAGTACGGCATGCAACCCTCAGGCTGTGAGGGGACACCCTGGTCCTGTGAGGGTATGGTCAGTTGGTCAAGTATGAGTTTCGACGGGGGGTGTATGGGCACTAGAGAGATGACAGGAGTGGAAGTCATGGTGTGAGAGATGAGAGAGGGGAGAATGCGTGGTTTGGGTTTGTGGGGCATCGTCTTATATCTTTCGCCCAGCCCCTTCAGCGGTAGGATTGTGCCCATAGAAGTCGGCGATAAGGTCAGGCACATGTCAAACATTCTTGAGTGGTTCCCATGAGCTGTCACTCATGGGGAATCCCTTCCACTGGATTAGGAATTGAAGTTTGCATCCTTGGCCATAAAGCCTGGACCCGAGAATTTGCTCCACTTTGAATTCTTCTTCTCTGTCTACAAGGTCAGGAGGGGGTCGCATGAAGTTTTCTCCATGTAGTTCCGTTTCCTTATATGGGGTGAGAAGGTTGGCGTGTTGCGCAGCAATGCACGCAGTGTACAGGTAGACCCTTACCTGAATAGAGAGCTTAGACGAGGCTTAGAGTGAAGCAGAGGAAGCTCAGAGTGGGGTGGAGAGAGATGTGTATAGGTACTTGCTCCTATAGTAGGATTTATATACTCTATGGTCCACCCATGTCCGTTTGGGGAAAAGTGATGAGTAGAGGTGTCCACAATATCGCGTTTTCAGTGTCGCCTAATGTCTAATCACCGGTGGACTCGGAATAATCCCTTAAGGGGATTCTGTACGTATACCGTATGACTAAATACTCCGAATTACGTGTATAGCATAACTAATCGTACTGTCATTCCTACGTAATGAGCCTTATAGTAAGTATTACGGCTCAACACTCCCCCTTGCTAAGTGCAGCTACTAAGCGCTCTAAGCAAGTGTGTAAGGCGAATTAATATTCTAGCCATGATTAGAAGGGAGTCTATCTCGGAACCATGAGAGCGGTTTCGAGACCGAGTTCTCTTCACCATCCCATTTCAGCTTTTGAACTATTACAGTTCATTGGGCCGATTTTTGGTATAACAAGCAGAAATGTTGTGATTCTCTGGTTAAGAAGAATCTATGTATGCGGAAGACAATGTCTTCAAGCGTCGCTCAATATACCTTCCATAGTATTAATGGAATTTTCAGGCTTGTCTCAAGGCCAAGTTTGTTGCCTTGTGACTTAGTTGGACGAGTAAAACTCAAGTCCTAACTGACTTCTGAATTTTTCGAACTTAATACGCCCTAGGTTCTTGGTAAACATATCTGCGGGATTTTCTGAACCATCTATAAAGAATAGTTCTATTTTCTTGTCCTTCACTACTTCTCTTATGTAGTGATAGCGTATATCAATATGTTTAATACGCTTCTCTTGGACAGGGTTTGAGGCCATAAAGATGGACCCCTGATTATCACCGCAGAGTGGTATTGGGCTCAGTTTGATGCCAAGCTCAGTAAAGAGTGACTTTATCCAAACTAATTGTCTGCTAGTATCCGACAGCGACATATATTCAGCTTCAGTGGAAGATAATGCGACTGTCTTTTGCGCTCTAGAATTCCAACTGAATATCCCATTAGCCAGTTTAACCATATAACCTGTGGTAGATCGCCTATTATCTGGGTTTGAAGCCCAGTCAGAGTCTGCATAGGCAATTAAGCCTCCATTTGATCTTCCATCATACACCAAAGAGTATGAAGAAGTCCCGAGCAAATAGCGACAGATATAGAGTGCTCTGTTCAAATGGTCCTCTGAGGGGTTTGCAGCGAATTGTGATAGTTTAACAACTGCATAGGCGATGTCAGGACGAGTCCCAAGCATTATGTATAGGAGTGAACCTATAACTTGCTGGTATTTGCTCCTGACGCTTGGGTTGACTGGTGAATTATTAGGTACAGGTTGGTACCCTTCAGGAAGTGGAGTTGCAGTTGCTTTCGCATCTGCGAGTCCAAAGCGTTGCAGCACCTTTTCTAAGTAAGCGGTTTGATCTAAAAAGATCTTTCCATGTTTCCGCTGAATGCGCATACGCAAGAATTCCTTTGCATCACCCAAGTCGCGACATTCCCAAGCCTTCATGAACCTATTCTTAAGTTCATTTAAAAGGGCTTTGTCCAATCCCATAAAGATCACATCATCAACATAGACAATGATCACTACAAGGGCGCCACTCTTTCCTCTATGGGTAAAGAGTCCTGAGTCAGATAATAGCCTTTTACAGCCCATCGCAGCCATGGACTTATCCAGCGCTTTCCACCATGCTAGAGCAGCTTGTTTAAGTCCATAAATGGCGCGTTTTAGTCGCAATACTTTATTTTCATGCCCTTTGGCTTTGAAGCCCTCAGGTTGTTCCATGTATAGCTCTTCATCGAGCTCTCCATATAGGAAGGCAGTTTTAACATCTAGTCCAGTGATGTGCCAATCCTCTAGCGCTGCAAGCGCGAGCATCATCCGGACAGTCTCAAAGCGCACTACTGGTGAGAATATTTCATCATAGTCAACGCCTTCAACCTGAGAAAAGCCTTTGGCAACAAGCCGGGCTTTTTTGCGACCATCAGTCTTTTGATCAAAGACCCATCTGTTTTTTATTATTTTCCTCCCTTTAGGGGGTTCCACAAGCTCAAAGACATTACGTCTGCGAAGTGCCTCTAGTTCCTCGCGACAAGCAGTCTTCCATTCCTTTTGTTGTGCTGCAGGCATGCATATTATATCTTTATAGGTCCACTCCCGTATATTAGAAGTGTCCAGTGGTTCCAGATCATTAGATGGAACTGCCTTGGCAAGCAGATGATCTAGGAATTTTACTCCCCCTTCCTGAGCAAGGCATGACAATAAATCATCTACTTCATCCTCTGAGGGTTCTGGCGGAGCTTCACTCTCAGCAGGTGGAGGGTCAGGGTTTGTCTCAGGAAATCCTCCTGGAATCTGCCTTTGCCCTGGCGTACTATCAGCTCTGGAGCGACCAGGCTGTCTTCCAACCATTTCTTTCCACTTGCTACTCCGTTCAACGTCTTTAGTAATGTTTGTGGGGTGCCTGTCTTCCCCATAGACGTTGCCAGGACGAGTAGGTACTTTCCTCAAGCACGCAGACCGTCGTGGTAGTGCTGGTTCTGGCGCAGGAGGCGGAGTCTGTTGCGCTTCTGGTTCCTCTGGTTCCACAGATCCGCCGTCGCGGTCTGGCGCATCCTCCCTATTTTGCCTCTGTTTAGGGGGACGATGAGTAGGCATATCATCGTCAAAACCACTTGGAATGGGCTGTGTAGGTGATGGTTCATCCTCCATAGGAGGTTGATTCTCTACTGGCTCATTTATGCGGGTTGTACCCCGCACCCTTTGTGTTTCGCACTTAGGGTATACGGTCTCATCAAATAATGCAGTAGTGCTGGTGAACACTGTGTTGTTTTTGATCCGCATGAATCTATATGCTTTTATGCCCTCAGTATGACCAATATAGATCATTTGTTCGCTTTTGGGGTCAAGTTTGTTCGATCTGCGATCTTCTGGTATGTGCACATATGCGCCACATCCAAACACTCGTAAGTGTGAAAGACTAGGTGCTTCACCATGCAAGCTCATATAGGGTGTCTGCCAATTAAGGCGACTTATTGGAGTCCTATTGTAGCAATGTACTGCATGTAGGACCGCAAATTCCCACCAGGATTGAGGGAGACAGGCTTCAAGGCGCATAGCCTGAGCCTTATCCATACAAGTATGCATAAAGCGTTCAGCACGACCATTTTGTTGGGGAGTATGTGGTGCACTTTGTAGGATAGTAATACCCATATCTTTCAGTACCTTAGTAAACTCGTCAGATTTGTATTCTCCTCCAGCGTCAGACATCCACTGTTTAATAGTGGCGTTATGCTGATTTTTAACCATGGCAACAAACTGCCTTAACGCATTGATGGCCTGTGCTTTGGTGCGTAATAGCACGACCCACGCATAGGAGGAAAAGTCATCAAAGAAACTAATGAAGTATTTATATTTGTGGTACGAGTCAACTGGGAAGCTCTTAAGATTGGAATGAATCTTTTCAAAAGGCTTCTTAGCACGCGTCTCAGAGGGTTTATGCGTTGAAGCAGGCATTTTCCCTTGAGCGCAACCAGGACATATGGGTGTCTCAGAAGGATATTTAAGGTCCTTAGGAAATCCCTTAGTGTGATCCTTGGCACGACGTAGTACTTCCTTCGAAGGGTGTCCTAGACGTCTATGCCAAATGTCGTAGTCAGCAGTATAGATTGTACTATGGGCTTCATGTACATTTTTCACTTGCGTGACTTCGGCATCAAGCCAGTAAAGTGTCTGACCATCTGCTAGGGGTTTTGTTTGTAATATGGGCGTCGTACTGCCCTTATAGAATAGAGATATATGCTGCGAATCCCCATGAACGCGCAATCCCTGTTGAAGAAACTCCCCCATGGACAATAGCTTAGTTGTCATCTGTGGTATATGAAAGACAGGATATATGCGTGTAATACGCTCTGTTTTAACGCCATTGTGTTCCACAGAATGCTTTAATAAGACTGAGCCTTTGCCTTGTATATAAAGAGCATGGGCTGCCGTCTTTACCATAGGCTTTTGTGAAAGGGGGGTATAACTTATAAAGTCCAGTTTATTGTTTGTAAAGTGTGCCGACGCACCAGAGTCAAGTAACCAAGTAGGTTCTCGCTCTGTTAGACTCTTCTTTCCCTTACATTTCGAGCATAAAGCGAAATCAAGACCATGAGCGCATAGATTAGTGCTATTTACAACTTTATTTACAAGTGCACTGTAACTACAATTTTTAGAAGCGCCAGTTGGCGTCATATCCAGTAGCACTGTAGAGTGGTCAGATTTGCTTATTAGAGGAGGGAAAGTTACTAACCCATCCTCGTAGGGGTTGAAGTCATCTTGTCCTACTGCATCAGCGAGGTCGTCGTAGACATCACGGTCATCGTCGTTCGCTTCGCTTCCCCAATCCAGAGAAATATCTGGGGAGGGGGCACGTACTGCCGCCTTCTTATGAAAGCCTTCCCACATTTTGGTTATTTCAACCACAGTAGGACTATCTGGGCATTCTTCAATAGGCTCAACCGTGCGAATGGGCTCCTTGCCCTTGTCTTTACGCGCCTCTTGTTCAGCAGGCGAGACTAAAGGGGTCAAGGTCAGTTTAGGAGTATCTGGAGGCGAATTAATGGGCGCACTGCAGCCTGTAGGGAGGTCCTCATCCTCATCTGACATTTCCCAGTCCTCTGCGAAGGTGTTCGGGTTCTTGGTCCACGGGGAATCCGCGACCATCTGCCCAAGACGTTGCTCAAGCGTCTTTACTGTCTGTACTGTACCAGGAGTTTCTAAGGCCTGGGTGACGTCCAGAGCCTTGTTAAGGGACTTATAATGTCCTGGTACGCGCTTCTTCGCAGGAGGAGCGGAGGAGATGCGCTGCTCGAGCCCAGAAGGCGAGATATGCGCAATGGTCGTAGAGGTTGGTGCTGGGAGCGCCGCAACGTCAGCAATGTGCGTATGCCCTTGCGTATGTTGCTTCTTGAACTTCTTGCCGGTGCGTTTACTGCGCTGGCGATGGTTCCCTCCCTGCTGCTGGGGCTGCTGCTGCTGTTGATTACCGCGCTTCTTGTTCTGCTGGCCCGAAGAGCCTTGCTGCTGCTGCTGGAAGTCGGGGTCGTTACGCTTGCGCTTGACCGCCGACAACTTGTTGGCCGATTCCTTGTTAGAGGACTGGCCTTTTGTACGCTCGATTTCCCACTGATTGACCGCTGCAGTACGGATGTCGGTCAAAGTAAGCTTCTTTGCCGTAGTGCCCGACATGAGGATAGGGACAAGGGATGACTCCCATTTGGCAGGTAGCTTCGAAAGAAGCATCATGGCCTGAAGGCCGTCGGGTACTTTGGCGGAGTTGGCAGAAAGGTGGTCGTAAATCGTTGCAAGCTCATCGATCTGGGGGCCAGGATGCTTGGCGTAGTCCAGACGGAACGTCATGGCACGCTTGAAGTCCTGGTAGACGTTAGCAGCACTAACGCCCCCATACTGGGACTTGAGATGATCCCAAACCAAGCGAGAAGTCGCATATTTTTCGACCTGGCGTTGAATAGCCGGCGAAAGGCGCAGCACAATCGAGCCAAGGGCACGATCATCATCAGTAGCCCAAGCGTTGTACGCTTCAAGCTCCTTTTCAGTGGGCTTGTCTTCATCTACAGCGCTGGGGGCACCACGCCTCCCAGACACTACATCCCACAGCGCAGAAGACTTCAAGAGAGCCTCCATTTGCTTAGCCCAAATTTGATAGTTGTTGCCGTCAAGGACGGGGACAAGAGTAGTAAGAGTCGACATGTTTGATAATAGGTTTCTGAACAGAGAGTAGTCAGCACCGTATGCGACTAATAACAGAAAAATAAACCGGCATAGTCTCCCCTTATAAGGAGACTAATGTCTGCCATTAAAGGCGACATACTGTCATAGTCTCCCCATAGTGGAGGAGACTAATGTCTGCCAATGAAGGCGACAACCCCACTGCAGGTACTAAAGGTAACCCGCCGTCGTTGCAGCCAATGAAGGCGCAAAGCGACTTATGGCAGGGCCCATAACCTGTTGCGCAGCAATGCACGCAGTGTACAGGTAGACCCTTACCTGAATAGAGAGCTTAGACGAGGCTTAGAGTGAAGCAGAGGAAGCTCAGAGTGGGGTGGAGAGAGATGTGTATAGGTACTCGCTCCTATAGTAGGATTTATATACTCTATGGTCCACCCATGTCCGTTTGGGGAAAAGTGATGAGTAGAGGTGTCCACAATATCGCGTTTTCAGTGTCGCCTAATGTCTAATTACCGGTGGACTCGGAATAATCCCTTAAGGGGATTCTGTACGTATACCGTATGACTAAATACTCCGAATTACGTGTATAGCATAACTAATCGTACTGTCATTCCTACGTAATGAGCCTTATAGTAAGTATTACGGCTCAACATGGCGTGGAACACAGGGTGAATCTTCCATGACTTCGGGAGTTCCAGCTTGTACGACACTGCTGATAAGGCCTTCTTAACATGGAAGGGTCCATGGCGTTTAGGGGCCAATTTGGCTGTGGGGTAGAATGTCCTAAGGTTTGTCCCCTCTAGCCACACTTGCGCCCCTTCCTGGTATGGGATGAAGCAGGTACGCCCTCATCTGGTCATGAGTTCTTGGGTGTGTTTGATACAATCTTGTGCATGTTGTCGATAGGTACCCATGTCTTCCAGTCGTTGATTGATGGATGGGGATGTTGTGGGCTTTGGGATCCATGTGGTGCATGGTTCCCAGCCCATAATCAGCAAGAATGGAGAGTGTTTTGTGGTTGCATTGGGCCACGCGTTATGTGCAAATTGTGCTACTGGGAGGGCCTCCACCCAATTGTCCTGCTGCACATTGCTCCAGTGGCGTAAGTATTGTTCCAACCACTGATTTGTTTGTTCAGATTGGCCATCTGTCTGTGGGTGATACACCGATGAGATATTCTGTTGGATTCCAAGGACTTGACAGAGCTGTTTCATGAATGCTGACATGAACCAATGATTTCGGTCCATGATCAGTTTTTGGGGTATTCCATAGTGGGGGTAGACGTGATGAAGGTATAGCCGAGCTACACCTTCTGCTGTGATGGTTTCGTTACAGGGGATGAAGATGGCTGCCTTCGAACAGTCGTGGTTGGTGATGGTGAGAATGGAGTCATAGCCTTGTGATGGTGGTGATTTCATGATGAAGTCCATGGCTACAACTTCAAATGGTTCCGCTTCTGGGTCTGTCATGATAGGGAATAGGTGTGGTTTTTGTCAGTGTGGGTTGATTTTATTAGTTTGACACGTAGCGCATCCTTTGACGTATTCTTCTACGTCTTTACGCATGCTGGGCCACCAGTAATCTCGTTGTAGGAGTTCATAGGTGTTTGTGATTCCGGGGTGGCCCATGGCCAGTGTATCGTGGAAAAATGTGATTACCCCCTGTTGATAAGTGACCCTTGTGCACTTAGCAGCTCAAAGGACAATCAGATATGGACTGCTATAGATAAGATATACAGGACTTATGTAGATTAGATTATTATGATCACACAATCTCGGACTTGTTGTATTCCCTTAATCTATGACATCACTGTACACTATGACATCATAGGATTCGGACTTTGCGTTGTACTCAACGCCCTTGTAGTTTCCCTTTGTTCTATCCTTATTATGATGTCAGTATGATATCATTAGTCTAGATTCTCCTTGTTCCTTTTTGTCCCTTGTTCTCAGAACGTCCACTCCTTTGTCCATCTGTAGAACAATGTCCCTTGTACTTACTGTGACGCCATGTTACCACTGTCACTCTGTATTTTGTATAAGTAGTGCAGCTTGTACGCTCCTGGTCCACATCAGTTCTCATCTGTTGTGTGCCAGGTATGTTCTCTACTCTGTAATAACATCAGTTCTCATCTGTTGTGTGCCAGACACTACCTCTGCTTCACTTGCAAGATTACTCTGTTGCTGCTTCCAGCCACCCTCTGTATCTCACCACAGTCTACTTTGTCACTGTGAGTATAGTCCCTTCATGTGCGCTGTTCATCACCCCCTGCTTAAGATCGTTGTCCCTGACAACAACAAGAGCTTCACCTTTCCACCACAGTCCGTCATGTTTTTTCAGGTTGTGTGGTTCGACCCATCGCAGTACCTGCGATTCATCGAGGTTCTGTGCAATCTGGGTCCAAATGTCCATGTTGTGCATTGACATTTCTGTGGCATGGATAAAATGTTCGGCGGGGAGGACTATAACATTGTTGTTGTCTTCATCTCCCTGCCCGTAATCTGCTCGTCAGGATAGGGCGTCCACACGACCATTCTTGATGCCAGATACATGTTTCAGCACGAAATTGTATTCGGACAGCTCCAGAAACTTGTGTGCCACTTGTCGACTGATTTTCCGCGGTTCTTTCCAGTATTGGAGGTTGGCATGGTTGGTATGTATGATGACTTTATGGGGAGAACCAACGAGGTATGTGCGCCAGGCACGAAGGGCTTTAACCACTGCGAGTAATTCCCTGTTGTAGATGTCGTAGTTCCACTCAGCTTGGGATAACGATTCTGAGTGGAATGCTACTGGGTGGTGTTTTTGATTGTCCCCTAGTTGATTAAGGACTGTGCCTATGGCGACGTTGGATGCATCCACTTCTAGCTCGAATGGTTTCATCAGGTTAGGGAATAGGAGGACTGGTTCTCGGCATATCTGGTCTTTGACGCGTTCGAACGCATACTGCTGTTCTGCTCCCCAGTGCCATGGGGTGTCTTTCTTTGTTAAGTCGTGAAGGGGGCGTGCAAGTGTGGAGAATCCTTTGATGAATTGATGATAAAAGTTGCAGAAGCCAATGAAGGCGCGCACTTCTTTGAGGTTCTTCGGAGGTTGCCATTTGCGGATCCCTTGTACTTTTATGGGGTCCATCTGCAACTTCCCGTGTCCAATGATGAGTCCGAGGTACTCCATCTCGCGTACCTCGAATTCACACTTTTCCAGTTTGATGTAGAGGTCGTTCTCATCACAGATGGTTAGGACCCGGTGAACTCTCTCGCGATGACACTCAAGGTTGTCAATGGTTGTGATGAGGATGTCGTCCATGTATACTATCACTTCCCCCATCAATACCGGTTCCTTAAACATGAAGTCCATCATTGCTTGGAATGTTGCAGGGGAATTTGTGAGACCGAATGTCACAATCCAATCATGCCATCAATAATAGATTTGGCAATTCCTGGGTTCTGCTTCTCGGTTCTGGAAAATTCTCATGTTCTCCATCTGCTTTTCTATTCTGGAATGTTCCCGACTCCGCTTCTGTGTTTCAGGTTTCACTTCTCCTTCTGCCAGAATATTCTAGAAAACATAGAAAAATATGATTTCCTGTACAGTATTTAAAGGGCAGTAGCACACACTGTATTCCGGTCTTAGATGTGTGAGTCACGACCCAAGTTCTTAGGTTCGTGACAGTATTGTTGATAAGTAACCCTTGTGCACTTAGCGGCTCAAAGGACAATCAGATATGGACTGCTGTAGATAAGATATACAGGACTTATGTAGATTAGTGTTGATAAGTGACCTGTGCGCACTTAGCGGCTCAATGGACACGCAGATAACGGACTGCTTTAGATAAGATATATTGGACTTATGTAAATTAGATTATTATGATCTTTACAATCTCGGACTTTCTTATCTATGACATCACTGTACAATGACATCATGGACTCCTTTGGACTCCTATTGTATTTCGTCCTTGTACTCACTCCCTTTGTTTTATCTTTATTGTGATGTCACTATGATATCATAGTCTAGCCTTCTCTTGTTCTTTGCGCTCTTGTTCTCCTTCTGCACACTCCTTTGTGTCCCCCTATAGAACAAACGCTCCTTGTATTGTGTGACTCTGTGTTACTTCTGTTGTACTAGTGTCACCCCTCTGTATAGTATAAGTAGAGTACCCTGTACGCTCTGGCACCACACCAGTTCCTCATCTGTTGTGTGCCAGGTATGTTTCCTATTCCTGTATAAACACCAGTTCCTCATCTGTTGTGTGCCAGACACCCCATCTGCTTCACCTGCAAGATTACTCTGTTGCTGCTTCCAGTCACCTTCTATACCTCACCACAGTCTACCCAGTCACTGTGAGTATAGTCCTTTATGTGCGCTGTTCATCAATTAGATCATTATGATCACACAATCTCAGACTTATTGTATTTCCTTATCCTATAACATAACTGTACACTATGACATCATAGAATCCGGACTTTGCATTGTACTCAACGCTCTTGTAGTTTCCCTTTGTTCTATCCTTATTATGATGTCAGTATGATATCATTAGTCTAGATTCTTCTTGTTCTCTTTGTCCCTTGTTCTCAGAACGTCCACTCCTTTGTCTGTTTGTAGAACAAGTATCCTTTATATTTACTGTGACGCTGTGTTACCACCATCACCCTGTATTTTGTATAAGTACTGCAGCTTGTACGCTCCTGGTCCACATCAGTTCTCATCTGTTGTGTGCCAGACACTATCTGCTTCACTTGCAAGAACCATCTCTGTTGCTGCTTCCAGTCACCCTCTATATCTCACCAGTCTCCTCTTGTCACTATGAGTATAGTCCCTATGTGCTCTGTTCATCAAGTATCCCCTCTTTATGGGTTGTTACGCTGATTAACAACCTAGTGGTTACTGGTGCTCATGGGTTTTGCTGGTGGAACTTTTGGACAAGGGTTTTGGCATGTTTCATTCTGGATGCTGGGAGCCAAGAATTCTCGGAATTTGGGTAACCCTTCCACTTCACCAGATACTGTACACCTCTCTTATTTGGGGAGAGTCTGGATTGGAGGATGGTTTCTACTTCATAGTGCTCATCTTCTCCTTGAACTATTTCTGGGGGTGGTCTGGTGAAGTTGGGTCCGTGGGCTGTGGTTTCTTTATAGGGGGAGACAAGGGATATGTGGAATACAGGGTGGATTCGCCAGGATTGTGGTAGTTGGAGTTTGCAATTAACTCCCCATGCAGATAGGACTTTGAATGGTCCATGTCTTCTTGGGGCTAGCTTGGCTTTTGGATGCGTAGTGTGGATGTTTGTTCCTTCTAGCCATACTTGGTCTCTGGGTTTAGGTGTATAGGTTGGCATGGATACATGGGTGTTTTTCATGACTTCAGCAGCGACTTTTAGTGCTGCGGATACTTCAGCGCGAATCTGTTCTAGGGAACGAAGATGTTCTTCCACTGTGGGGATCTTGGATGCGAAGTTTACTGGTGGGATGAATTCTGGTTTGTAACCGTACCAGATCTCAAAGGGTGATTTTCCTGTGGCACTGTGTTGTCTTGCATTGTGTGTGAATTCCATGAAGGGTATTAGTTCTACCCAATTGTCAACTTGAAAGTTGCAAAAGACACAAAGGTATTGTTCTAATTCTTGGTTAACTTGTTCTGTTTCTCCATCTGTTTGTGGGTGGAATGCTGTGGACATGGTTGACTTGACTCCGAGTTTGTTCCAGACTTCTTGGATGACTTTTGACATGAATTGTGGGCCTCTGTCTGATATAATTTGTCATGGTAGGCCAGTTTGTCTCCAAATTTGTTCTAGGTATAACTTGGATGTTTCTTCGGCTGTGATAGTTTTGTTACATGGGGCAATTATTGTTGCTTTACTGAGGCAATCCACTACTATGAATAGTGAATCATATCCTTGGGATGTGGGGAGGTCTGTGATGAAATCCATGGTGATTATTCCCCATATGTCTGTGGGTATTTGGTTTGGTTGCAGGGGTACTTGGTTTCTTGGTTTAACCTTGGTTGCTTGGCATGTAGCACATCCGTCTACGTAGTTCTTGACAAAGGTGGACATTCCTGGCCACCAGAATTCTTGTGATACTAGTTCGTAGGTTTTCCATCTTCCTGGGTGTCCTATGGCAAGGTGATCGTGGTGTTGCTTAACTATCTCTGTTACGATTCCTGCTTCTGTTACACGTGTCTTGGCTTGTTCTATCTCCCGCTGTATGATACATGGTCTCCGCAGGCTTCTCATCTGTCACGCGCCCATCTGTTTTGCTTCGTTTCACTTGTGCCCAACTCCTTTTGACCGGCGGTTTGCACCATCGAAAACCACTATACCTTTCCAAGTTGATCTGACGCATGCGTGGACCCGCGTGTCCTCATAACCCTTGATATAGTGTATCCCTTTGTACTCTGTTTAGCACAAGGTGTCAGTCTTGTGTCATGTGTTTGGCTTAGCCAAACACCCTGTATTTGTAACGTTCCACTGGACGTTCTTCTTGTACTGCGGACAAGGCTACCAGGACAACCTAGCAATCACCAGATATGTCGAAGTCACGTACTCGATCTACTACTAGCTCGTGGACGAGACGTAGTAGGGTTGCCCAAAGGATGCAAAGGGGAAAGTAGATGAGAAGTCGAGAGAAGTAGATGGTGAGCACACCCGTGGTGGCTTTGAGATGGGAGGGAATAGAGTGGATAAGAAAGGGGCAGTGGCAAGACAGCACACACAGCTAAGGACGAGGATATCTCCAGGTATGGCACAAGAGACAACGTCAATTGTATGCAGCCAACAGCCTATACAGCTATTAGAGCAGGCACTGGGTGGATAGTCCAAGAAGTCAAGCTTAGGTCTTCAGCGACCATAAGCCAGAGCCTATATACATGTCCAAGGAGGTTTGAACCCCAGCTTGGAACTCCGAAACCCAAATATCCGGATCCTAGGAATGAGTCACAACGAGTCAGAGATAACAATTGACCAATGGCAGTAAGGCGCAAAGGTATGAGTCAGAGATAATCATCCGCAGCTGTATGAGTGCTGCTTCCATCCAATCAGAGCACGAACGTTGTATAGTACATCAGAATCAAGGCACAATTGATCAGGCACATACAAGTCATCACAAACACGAGGCAGTCGAGACCGATCCAGGCACAAGCTCATCTGGACCCTTCTGGTGCGAGTCTAGCCAGGTCATGTGCCAGGGTCACATGACAGGCGCTTGATGTAAGATCATGTGATCTACTCCCAATATTCTTGAGCATTTCTGAGGTAGGCAGGAAGGTCATGTGACTTAGATGGTTGCTGGGCATGTTCTGCCACAAGCCTCATAACTTCGACCTCTTCTTCAGCATATTCAGCACGTGATTGCTTCATGGCGGTGTTCCAAGGTCATGCAGGGGGTGTCTGGAGGTCCGTTATGGGCAAAACCATAACACGTACGAGTCATATCAAACACGAGGCAGTCGAGACCGGTCCAGGCACAAGCTCATCTGGACCCTTCTGGTGCAAGTCTAGCCAGGTCACGTGCCAGGGTCACGTGACGGGCGCTTGATGTAAGATCACGTGATCTACTCCCAATATTCTTGAGCGATTTCAAGGTGGGCGGGAAGGTCACGTGACTTAGCTGGTTGCTGGGCGTGTTCAGCCACAAGTCTCATAACTTCGACCTCTTCTTCAGCATATTCAGCACATGGTTGCTTCACGGCAGTGTTCCGAGGTCTTGCAGGGGTGTTCGGGGGAACAGTTATGGGCGGAACCGTAACAGTATTAGTATATAAGTCACGCCTTACCTAGCTTGTACGGTAGACTTGACTTCTTGTGTAATACCACATTGTCTTTGCCTCACGAACGAACTTTGACTCGCCCTTGCACTTGAGTCCCCGCTTCTGCTCACCTCTTCACTTGAGCCTTGACCCTCCACTATTATCCTTGTGTCCCTGGGAGACCAAGTGATACTTGTTCATCACCAAACTGAGTCCTAACTGACTCATGCCTATCCAATCCCGTTGACTTGCTGAAGTACACGTCGTACTTAACGCCCCTGTGGTGGCGTTACATTAAGTCAAGTCTCTCACAGTGGTGACATCTAGTCGCAGTCGAACCAAGTTTAGGCCCGAGTACATTGACCGCCTTAGCTCCGACGAACTATCAGATAGAGTTAAAGGAACTGCGGTCTGGGCAGAACACAACAGAGTCGAAGGATACTTTGTCTTTGACCCCTCGACACGATCATACCGACAGATCCATTACCTCAACGACAGACACCTTTGGGCCTTTATCGAATATTCCCCGTCTGAAGGAGCGTGGTACACTACAGGACCAGTACCCCTCACCCTGAACACTGGACCCCTAGGATCCTCCAATCCCTCGGGCATTAATATCAATCCCTCTGACACCCCATCCCCAAGTATATTGATACCAACGATCAACCTCCCTGCTTCAGCATTTCTGTCTTACGCAATGGCCCAACAAGGACAAGCATCCGCAAGCACTACCCTCACAAGTGGAGGAGGAATACCCAGTGGAAGTGGAGCACCTGCCGGAGGAGCCCCTGCCAGCAGTGGTGGTGGCGGTGGTGGTGGTGGTGGTGGAGGACCAGCGCCAGCCGGAGAACTTGCACCAGCCCCTGGCGGCAATGGACACCTAGGAGGGAATCCCCCACCAGAATTCAATGGGAATCGGGAAAAAAGCAAGGCCTTCCTACATGCCTTTAAACTATACTGCGGAATGAATCCAACAGTAGACCTGCTTGCAGTGCCTGGACAATGGGCCATGGCCTTCCTCTCTTATATCCGAGGACCGCTCGTCGACGATTGGGTCAATGAGCAAATGAGATGGCTCGAAGATCAAATGGCAGCAGGGGTCTTACAAACCCAAAACAACCTCTGGAATGAGGTAGAAACCCGGTTCCTGCAGGCGTACACTGACACCACGGAACAGACGAAGGCCCGTAAAGCCTTGCAAACCCTGGCGATGAAAGGAGAGGACATTGACTTGTACATTGCCCAGTTTGACAACCTAACAACAAAAGCGGGGTATGGCCCAGACAAGGCCACAATGCTGGAGCTATTCCAAGATGGGCTCCCTAACCAGTTAGTCATTAACGCCATCTGCTTCCAACACCCCATTACGTGGGAGGATTGGAAACGGGCCGCTCGATTACAACAGGCTGAGTACCTGGTTTTAAAGGACCGACTCGGCAAGAACCGAACCCCATGCCAAAAGAAGGGAGGGCATAACCGCAACCAGTGGGTACAGGCCCTCAATAAGAACCGCGACCCAAACGCCATGGATGTTGGATGCGCCTGAGCCTCTGTGGCTCTCACTGACACGGACCAAATCCAACTCCAAAAGGAGAGGTGCTGTTTTAGATGCCATGCTACAGGGCACATCTCACGTAACTGCCCACAAAAAAGCACTCGAATTGCTACTTCCTCCACGACCCCCCAACCAGCTCCCATCCCCACTTCCCCGGCCATATCAACTCCCGCCGTCACTACTGTTGCCATACAGTCTAACCGCACACTTTCGACAGAAGAACAGGCTGAAGCACAGATTGCTGCAATGAAAGCACAGTCCCAAGAGGTGCAAGACCTCATGGTAGAAAAGTTGTTTGCGAAGGAGGATTTTCTCGACGCTTGAACCTGACGGCCTGGGCTAGAGCACTGAATGTAAATGTGTACCATAGCAGATACCGATCCATGCGAATCCCAGTACTCTTTAAATCTGCACACGCAACGGCCAAACAACAAGTGCTCCTGGACTCAGGAGCAACAGACAACTTTATCTGCGCCTCACTACTAAAGCGGCTGCAGATCAGAACATGTGACATCACCCAACCAATACACATCTGGGATGTGGACGGAACTCATAACCAAGATGGAGCCATCACCCACTACACGGACCTGAATGTCTGAACCGGGAATGACACCAAAACACTTCACTTCCTAGTAACGAACTTGGGAAGGGACAAAGTTATACTAGGCTACCCGTGGTTCTCAGCATTCGAACCACTTGTAAAGTGGGGAGAGGCGACGCTGAATGAAGAATTCCAACCAGTGGTTATATCCAGCCTCCAGTCATCGGATGAAGCCACGCCCATAGAAGCATCAATACAGGTGTTGGAGATGTACCAACTCAATGAGGAGGCGTGGGAGCAGATCACTGATGATGGACAAGAGCCATGCGTGGCATTGCTGCGAAAAACCACGACAGCGTCCAAACTAGCACAACAGGAAGCTGCAAAGCAGGAGGTACGAACTTTTGAAGAAATGGTCCCACCGGAGTACTGGCGATACTGTAAGGTGTTTGATGAGGAGGCATCACATCGCTTCCCGCCGAAATGACCATGAGACCATGCCATCGACCTGACGCCCAATGCACCTGCAACAATGGATTGCAAGGTGTACCCACTAACACAGGAAGAAGATAAAGCCCTCAACACATTCCTCACTGAACAGTTGGAGAGGGGGTACATTTGACAGTCAAAGTCCCCATACACTTTGCCCTTCTTCTTCATAAAAAAGAAGGACAGGAAGCTCAGACCCATACAAGACTACCGACGGTTAAATGAGGTCACTGTCCGAAACCACTACCCGCTACCCCTTATCCCCAAACTCATTGACAAAATCTGCGATGCACGACTCTTCACGAAACTGGATATCCACTGGGGATACAATAGCATCCGCATAGACGAAGGACACAAGTGGAAGGCTGCCTTCAAAATGAATAAGGGAACCTTCAAACCACTCGTAATGTACTTCGGTCTCACGAACTCCCCATTTCACGATCCAAGAGGTGGGCTCACATCCGCGATGCTACCTGTCACGGTACGGGAGAAGTGGACTCTTACCTACGGTTATGACCCCGTTAGTAAGTAGTAATGTGTCATGGACAGTCGCATCAGTCAGCAGGGACAGTAGAATCACATGCCAATAGGGCATGACACATTTCTAGGATAGCTGTAGTAGAGTTCGAGCTACTTATGCTACTAGTCGTATGGGTTCAGGAGGAGCTTCAAAGCTACCTCATACATGTATAAATAGTGGTTCGATAAGACCAAGATACGCCATCTTGGTCTTCTTCAATTCACCACTTCCATTCGTCCCTTTATGCGTGCTTCGCTTGTCTCTTTCAGAGCAGGTCGTCTACATCGGTTATCGGATTACCTAGTGGCACGACTTGCCCTAGTGTACACTCAGATCACGTGCTCATAAGCGCCGTGTATCCCGCGATCAGGTCACGTGACCTCGAAGAGATATTTGGCTAAGTCGTGAACACCCTTTCGTGTCCAAGTCGGACTAACGCCAGTGGTGGCGTTACATTAAGACCAAGATCCTTCCATCGTGGCGTTCACAACTCGAGACCAGTGGAGAAACTTTCAAACCTACTCCCTCGAAAGACGAGGAGACTGAAACGTACCAACACAATTCCTAGGAGCTGCTAGGTGGAGAGAATACCGAGGAGAAACAGGATACTTCGTGGACTTTGCGTCGGGGCCAACCCGATACTGCCCCGTTGAGTTCAATTTTGACAATTTGTGCTGGGTCGAGATTACTTGGAACCCCGTAGACAACCGATACGACGCAGTGCGACCCGCAGGAAGAAACTACAACTGCGATATCAACACAAGGAACCTACCCACACGTGAAGAGTGGGGACGCATAGACGGACAACCCGAAGAAGAACCCAGCACATCCGAACCAAGAACCCCCGCACCATCCGAGACTAGTGGAGACAATGAAGAAACTGACAACGACGAAGAATCCAAAGTGGGAGAAATAATACAGACAGCTGAGTCCCTACGTATCAACGAACCCGAGAATATCGAAGTACGCCCACCCGCAGATATGGCAACAGCAACAATCACCCAGGAGGATCTGGCCCTCAAAGAAGCCAGGAGAATTACCGAAGAAGCAGAGTCCTACCTACGCCCCATCAACCCAACAACAGGACACCGCATGACCGCAGACGACGCGGCCATCTTCAGAGCAGTAGGCCCAGATGTCCCCGACCCACCACCAGGCGCAGGAGGACCTCCACCACCCAGAAGACGCGGAGGACCCTTTGGTCAAGGGCCACCAGGAGACGGAAGGCCGCCGCACGGAGGAAGACAACCTCAATTCGGAGGAGGAGGTGGAGGGGATCCCTTTGGTGGAGGACCACCACCCCCACCGCCGCCAGCAGCAGGGCCAGCGCTGGGAGCACCACACGGGTCAGACAAGTTAGTGGGAGAAACCCCGACCATATTCGACGGAAATCGAGATGAGTACGAATCATTCCTCACGCAGTGGCACATATACTGGGGACAAAATTCAGAAGCACCAATCATGACCAATGTCTATCGGCAATGCCTACTGTTCTTAGGTTTCATCAAAGGCCCACGAGTATCCAACTGGACGCTCGGATTCCTCCAATGGCTCAACAACGAGCTACACCAGGGACGTAGCCGATATGACCCATTCTTATGGGACACCCTGACGGCTGGATTCTCGGACCGTTTCTCAAACGTACTCGAGCAAGAGCAGGCACAAGCAACGTTGGCTAAGGGGTTTAAGATGGTCGGCGACGACATCGACTCGTATGTCACCAACTTCGAGCAGTTAGCAAGAAAAGCTGACTACCGCCTCAACGATCGCCAAACACTTGATCGGTTCACAGCGGGCCTCCCGAGGGCCTTATTTACCAAAATCTACGAGTTGGATGACCCGCAAACCTTCAACGAATGGAAGGAAGCGGCGCTGCGTCGACAAAAACAGTACATACATCTACGCGCACACTTAGGACTCAACACCACGCCCCGCACGGCACCACCACCGCGACCACAACAGAATCGCGGATATACTCCGCAGTGGGCACCACCCAGATTTCCACCACCACGCTACGACCCAAATGCCATGGACACATCGGCGGATCGAACCCGCGCACGCCTCGCGGAGGTAGGCGACCCAAACTGCGGGAACCAACGACCACCCCTCCCACCAAGGGGAGGGCCGGGGCAAAATCGGGGGAGCGGACCACGCCGCGACATGAGGGAAGTGATATGTTACAACTGTAACAACCCAGGCCACTTCTCACGCGACTGCACACGCCCTAGAAAACCGAGGCAACAATTCCAACCACGCGCAAGTACAAGTCGCAGCATAGAAACCGACTACTACCAAGAACCCGCAACCGCACGCCGCACAGAAACCACGGCCGAAGAACAATCCAAGGGGTGGATGGAGACACTGAGGGGAGCTAGTGACGAGGTCAAGGACCTCGTATTCAAGGATCTCTGGACCCAAGAGGGTTTTCAGGACGCCTGAACCCAACGGCCTGGGTGAGGGCAGTCAATTGTAACTCTGTAATCATGACTCGCTACCGTTCGCTACGAATTCCAGTCTCGATTCGCACCAGTTACTCCATGGCCGACATCAAAGGGCTCGTTGATTCAGGAGCCACCGACAACTTCATACGACCCGCGTTCGCCAAATGCATGGGTCTCAGGCTACAAACCCTTGAGAAACCAAAGAAAATATGGAACATCGACAATACGGAAAACAAAGCTGGGTCTATCACGCATTTCATAGACCTAGATGTCCAGACCAACGGTGTTTCAAAAATCATGAGATTTCTAGTCACCGACATAGGAAACGAAGACCTAGTCCTCGGATACCCATGGCTAGCCACCTACGAACCAACCATCAGCTGGGCGCACGCTACCATTCACGAAGAAGCCCTTCCGGTAGTACTCCGATCGATCAACCCCACAGAAATGCAAACCACCATCGCTAAGGCAATGACCCAAGAAGAAGCCGAAGACGCAGTCCAAGAGCTTGAGGAAGAATGCCAGATACGTACCACGGCTACCGAGCTCGCCATAGCTGCTAACCAAAACACCGTCGTGGCAACCCTCCCCGAACCATACCAGCGCTTTGCAAAGATCTTCAGTGAAGAAGCATCACACCGATTTCCACCATCGCGACCATGGGACCACGCAATCGACTTCAAACCAGGCACGCCTCCAAGCATCGACTGCAAGATCTACCCAATGTCACAGGATGAAGATGGACAACTGCGCGAATGGCTAGACGAGCAACTCAAACTAGGGTACATTCGCCCATCGAAATCGCCATACGCCTCGTCATTCTTCTTCATCAAGAAGAAGGATGGCAAACTACGACCGGTACAGGATTATCGAAGGATTAACGCATGCACGGTGCGCAACCAATACCCACTACCCCTCATGTCGGAACTCATCAACGACCTGGGAGACGGGCACATATTCACCAAGCTCGATGTCCGATGGGGGTACAACAATGTACGCATCAAGGAAGGGGATGAGTACAAAGCAGCCTTCAAAACGAAATACAGACTTTTTGAGCCACTTGTCATGTACTTCGGACTCACAAACTCACCAGCAACGTTCCAGAATATGATGAACGACATCTTAGGCGACACAATCCGAGTCTTTGCGGCAATGGGAACAATTATCCGTGTCTACATGGACGACATCGGAATCGCAACACTCGAACACGCGGGCCTTCAAGCGCACATCGACGCCGTCTGCGCAGTACTTCAAGTAGCACTGGACCATGACCTGTACTTCAAACCGTCCAAGTGTACCTTCCACCAACCGCGAATGGATTACCTGGGGGTAATTCTCGAAAAGGGGGTGACTCGCATGGACCCCGTAAAAATTGCTGGTATACGTGACTGGCCCACACCCACGAAGGTACGAGACGTACGCTCCTTTTTGGGCTTCTGCAATTTTTACCGCCTCTTCATTCGCAGTTTCGCCACATATGCACGAGCCCTCAACAAACTCACACGCAAAGATGCAGAGTGGACGTGGGGCAAAGACGAAGAAACGGCCTTCCAAACCCTCAAACGCCTGGTCACAAGTGAACCGGTACTCGCACATCCCACGCTGACAGACCAATTCGAACTCGAAGTAGACGCATCGGGATACGCAGTAGGTGCAGTGCTCCTACAGAAGAAGCAAGACGGGAAAAGACACCCCCTCGGTTACTTCTCAGCCACCCTAAACGAAGCGGAACGCAACTACGACATCTATGACTTGGAACTTCTGGCGATTGTCAAGGCACTGCGACACTGGAGACCATTCCTGGCAGGCTCACCGCACAAAATCAAAATCTTCTCCGACCACCTCAACCTTACACACTGGAAGACACCGCAGAAGATAAGTCGCCGAGTAGCCCGAGAAGTCCTAGAACTCATGGAATACGATTTCGAGATCCACCACATCAAAGGAACTAACAACGGATGCGCAGATGCTCTATCGCGAAGACCCGACTACGACCGGGGAGAAAGGGACAACGAAGGAGTTGTCGTCTTACCTGAGAAGGTATTCGTGCGAACCGTCACCACGCAATCGCCGGAAACCCACGAACAAGACGAAGACATTCTACGACCCTGGGTAGACCCACACAAGCTCAAGAAAGTCAATGAAGTCTGGTACCACCAAGGTGCACGAGTAGTCACCGGAGGACCGGAAGAAATCCGCATCGTCATCGCCAACCACCACGACCCCCCAGTCTACGGCCACCCAGGAATCAAGCGAACGGCGAGAATCATCGAGCGAAGTCACTGGTGGCCGAATATGCTGAAACAAATAACAGAGTACGTTCAAGGCTGCGCGGAATGTCAACGCCACAAGGTTAACAACCGCCTGACGCGAGCCCCACTAGTGCCCATCACGCCGACACCCGACGCTAAGCCATTCGAAGTCATCGCTCTTGACTTCATCACTAAATTGCCGGAGTCACAGGGATACGATTCAATCCTCACCGTAACTGACCACGACTGCACCAAAGCATCAGTGTTCATCCCCTGCAACGAGGAAATATCCGCGGAAGAATCCGCTGCACTGTACGTCACTCATGTGTTTTGGAGATTCGGATTACCGGCGAAAATTATCAGCGACCGCGATCCGAGATTTGCATCAAAGTTCACACGCGAATTATGCCGAATCCTCGGCATCTACCAAAACATCTCCACGGCATATCACCCCCAGACAGATGGGCAATCAGAGCGCACCAATCAGTGGCTAGAACAATACCTGCGGTTCTGGACCAATGAGCGTCAATGTTACAGTATGGGAGAAGTGGACTCTTACTCATGGTTATGACCTTGTTAGTAAGTAGTAATGTGTCATGGACAGTCGTGTCAGTCAGCAAGGACAGTAGAATCACATGCCAAAAGGGCATGACTCATTCCTAGGACAGCTGTAGTAGGGTTCGAGCTACTTACGCTACCAGTCGTACGGATTCGGGAGGAGCTTTAAAGCCACCTCATACATGTATAAATAGTGGCTCGATGAGACCAAGATACGCCATCTTGGTCTTCTTCAATTCACCACATCCATTCATCTCTTCACGCGTGCTTCGCTTGTCTCCTTCAGAGCAAGTCGTCTTCATCGATTATTGGACTACCTAGTGGCACGACTTGCCCTAGTGTACACTCAGATCACGTGCCCGTAAGCGCCGTGTATCCCGTGATCAGGTCACGTGACCTCGGAGAAATATTCTGCTAAGTCGTGAACACCCTTTCGTGTCCAAGTCGGACTAACGCCAGTGGTGGCATTACAGTCAAGATAACTGGGCGTGATTCCTACCAATGGCAGAGTTCGCGCATAACAACTGGCCCCACGAGGCGACAAGGAAGTCTCCATTTTCGCTCCTGATGGGATACGACCCCCGCGCTGATTGGATCGATAAGCCTTCGCCTATTCCCCAGGTACTCACAAGGCTCCAACAATTCCGAGACGCACGGAAAGAAGCCCAGAACCTTATCAAGAAGGCACAATCCTTATGGATCAAACACCGAGATACGCCCAAGTATCAAGTAGGAGACCAAGTGTGGTTAGAAGGACGACATCTCCGAACCAACCAACCAACGGCCAAACTCGTGGCACGACGGCACGGACCATTCCAAATCACACGAGTACTGTCACCGGTCAACTATCAACTCCAGCTTCCCACGCAGTGGAGTATCCACCCTGTATTCCACATCGATTTGCTCACGCCTTATCGCGAGACGCCCATGCATGGGAAGAATTTCCAGCACCCACCACCAGATTTGGTGGACGGAGAAGAGGAATACGAAGTGGAGCGCATTCTAGACTCCAGGCGGTTCGGCCGGAGCAAGAAACTGCAGTATCTCGTGAAATGGAAAGGATACCCAGACTCAGAGAATCAGTGGGTCAACAAGGACGACATATTCACTGACGAAGCCATAACGGAGTACGAGTGGAGTTCAACTACAGCTAGGATACATATAAACTGGACACACGACACTAAGTTGCCCCCATCCCTTCACACTGGACTCCTCACTCAACCAACAATGTCCTTTCCCTCTGCCACCTCTTCCACCCCTCTTGCTGCCCGTCTCAACGACAGCCTCACCCATGAAGAGCTCCGAGAGGCCCTCACCAATGCGCAGTCTATCATCGACATCGAAGAGCCTGACCAACCTGCCACCTACTGGCTCACCAACAGTCGTGGGGACCGCCTCAACACTGCACCGTATACGGAGGCCGAGATTACTCGGCTTCGCGCAGCTGTCGGACTCTTTGCGAGTCCCCCACTTCGACCTCTCCCAGTCCGAGTCAAGCAGCAAGAAGACGAAGAAGACGCCAGCCACGCTGCGATGGCAGGAGTGGATGAAGAACCGACCCTGGAGGCCGCACGCGGATCAGTGGAAGCAGCAACAGCTGGCGGCAGCCGCGGCACGACGAGCGTGCATCCTCATTCGACACCGACAGCACATCGCGACACTGAGAGAGCAGTGTACGAGGCGGTAGAAGGAGCGCTAAAGGAGTGGTACCCAGTTGAGCAGCCCTACCTTATCACGGCCACCGACTCTGACGACCCCCGCGAAACCCCATACGCCTGCGACACCACGGGGCGGCCCTTATACCGAGCCGGAGTCGTCGTCGACACCGAAAACCAAACGCTCCCCGCCGTCCGCCTCCGCTACCTAGGAGGCAGCACTCGCACCGCCCCACACGGCTACAAACATAATTGGGGGGACGATTTCGTCCATTACCCCATCACCGACGCGCAGGGGGTGACATGCCAGGCGACCTTCGTCCAAGTAGTCGCTGGCCCCGACCCCCTCGTACTAGGCCTCGTCGACGACAGTGACAAGGTCTACAGCCGACCCCTATACGCAGAGCCACAAGTACGTGAGGCCGGGAAGCCCCACTACGCCCCCGAAGACCTGTACGCCCTCGTCGGCGGACACAGCAACCAGCATAGGGTAGATCGGGCGTTGAACGAGTTGAGGGATGTAGGACTCAAAGCCAAGGTAACCCGTTTCCGTGCCTACCGACACGAGGCCGAACAGATGGAGCAGAGGCTTCACGCCCTGGCACAAGCGCTCGGGGGGGTACAAGCGGAACTCGCCCGCTGTAAGTTTCGCCTTGAGATGGCTAATGTATTGGACCGAATCACAGAGCGACAGGAGGCTTGGGTAGGAGGGATAGGCCCCACTTGGCGCCGTGGGCGTCGCAGCTGAAAAGGGGGTGATGTCACGGTACGGGAGAAGTGGACTCTTACCTACGGTTATGACCCTGTTAGTAAGTAGTAATGTGTCATGGACAGTCGCATCAGTCAGCAGGGACAGTAGAATCACATGCCAATAGGGCATGACACATTTCTAGGATAGCTGTAGTAGAGTTCGAGCTACTTATGCTACTAGTCATATGGGTTCAGGAGGAGCTTCAAAGCTACCTCATACATGTATAAATAGTGGTTCGATAAGACCAAGATACGCCATCTTGGTCTTCTTCAATTCACCACTTCCATTCGTCCCTTTATGCGTGCTTCGCTTGTCTCTTTCAGAGCAGGTCGTCTACATCGGTTATCGGATTACCTAGTGGCACGACTTGCCCTAGTGTACACTCAGATCACGTGCTCGTAAGCGCCGTGTATCCCGCGATCAGGTCACGTGACCTCGAAGAGATATTTGGCTAAGTCGTGAACACCCTTTCGTGTCCAAGTCGGACTAACGCCAGTGGTGGCGTTACACTACCACTTTGTTGTAAAGGGATTTTCCGGGCGAACATGCAGGGCCCAGGCTTGATACTGGGTTGCGTACAACGGGGAGGGGCTCTATACCCTCAGGGACACACTTGAGCCACCAAGCAGAGTGTCGTCTATTACTAGCTAGACAAAGCCTTCTTGAGCCACCAAGAGAAGTGCTGCCAATATAGCTTGACAGAGCCTAGGACACTCTTGAGCTACCAAGAGGAGTACTGCCTATATAGCCAGGCAGAGCACTAGATGTAAGACTGCTTGTCCTTCAGCAAAGGGCAAGAGAATGGAACTAGAATTCACGACAGGAGACAAGACTAGAACGAGGAATACAAGGTAAACTACTGGCTCCTTAAGTATCTTACAGAAAACCCATTTTTCTGTGCTTTTCTATTGTTTTTCCAGGGACGCGTAAGTGAGGTAGACTGCACATGTCAGACTGTTGTGATAATTGCCTGATTCATGCACAGTCAAGATTCTTTCAAAAGGAACGAGAAGCCAAATCTGAAACATGAGATAAGAATTGAGAAACCGAGAATCTTCCGAGGCTTTTTCTGGAAACTGATTATCTGAGATAATCGATGGCACGATCGATGGATCGTGACACCCCAGCAACTTTCCAATGATGGACTTCACATTCCGAGGGCCAATATTGACAAACGAGGTGATCGTATACATGGATGATATCCTCATTGCGACTATCGACGACCTCGAACGACATTGCGAAAGGGTCCACCAAGTTCTGACTATCTGCGCGGAGAATGACCTTTACATCAAACCGGAGAAGTGTGAATTTGAAGTGCGCAAGACAGAGTACCTTGGGCTTATCATTGGACATGGGAAGCTGCAGATGGACCCCGTAAAAGTACGAGGGATCCGCGAATGGCAACCCCCAAGGAACCTCAAGGAAGTACGTGCCTTTATCAGCTTCTGCAACTTCTATCGCCGATTCATCAAGGGGTTCTCATCCCTCGCATGCCCCCTCCATGACCTCACAAAAAAGGACACTCCTGTTACGATCGAGGGAATGGACGCTTACTATACGGATATGACCACGTTAGTAAGTCGCAATGTGTCATGGACTAGGGGATCAGTCAGCACGTAGTAGAATCACATGCCGATGTGGCATGACTCATAAACTAGGATAGCGATAGTAGGGTTCGAGCTACTTTAGCTATTCGTCGTACGGATTGGAGAGGAGCTTTAAAGCTGCCTCGAATATGTATAAATAGTGGCCTAGGAAGACCAAGACTTCGCCATCTTGGTCTTCTTCAATTCACCACTTCCTATTCGCTCTCTACGCGTGCTTCTACTTGTCTCTTTCCGAGCAAGTCGTCTTCATAGTCATCGGGTTACCTAGTGGCACGACTTGCCCTAGTGTACGTTCAGATCACGTGCCCATAAAGCGCCGTGTATCTCGTGATCAAGTCACGTGACTTCAAGAGGAATATTTCGCTAAGTCGTAAACGCCCTTTCGCAGTCCAAGTCGGACTAACGCCAGTGGTGGCGTTACATTAAGACCAAGATCCATCCACCGTGGCGTTTACAACTCGAGACCAGTGGAGAAATTTCCAAACCTATTCCCTTGAACGAAGGGGAGATCGCAACGTACCAACACAGTTTCTAGGAGCAGCTCGTTGGAGAGAATACAGAGGAGAGACTGGGTACTTCGTTGACTTTGCATCGGGCCCAACCCGATACCGTCCCGTTGAGTTCAATTTCGACCACTTGTGCTGGGTCGAAATCACTTGGAACCCCATAGACAATCGCTACGACGCAGTACGCCCCGCAGGACGAAACTACAACTGTGACATCGATTCACGGAACCTACCCACGCGCGCAGAGTGGGGACGCATAGACGGACAACCAGAAGAGGAACCAAGCACATCTGAACCCAGAACCCCCGCACCATCAGAAACCAGCGGAGACGACGAGGAGACGAACGACGAAGAATCAGAAGTCGGGGACATAATACAAACAGCTGAGTCCCTACACATAAACGAACCAGAAAATATCGAGGTACACCCCCCTGCAGAAATGGCCACCGCAACAATTACCGAAGTCGACACAGCCGTTGAAGAAGCCCGAAGAATCACTGAAGAAGCCGAGGCATACTTACGCCCCATTAACCCTACCACCGGACACCGCATGACGGCCGATGACGCCGCCATATTCAGAGCGGTAGGACCGGACGTACCCGACCCGCCACCAGGAGCAGGCGGACCAGCACCACCAAGAAGACCCGGAGGAAACTTCGGCCAAGGACCGCCAAGAGGACCACCACACGGGGGAAGGCAACCCCAATTCGGAGGCGGAGGAGGAGGAGACCCCTTCGGAGGAGGACCACCACCACCGCCACCACCAGCTGCAGGGCCCGCTCCGGGAGCACCACACGGGGCAGACAAACTCGTAGGAGAACCCCCAAGCATATTCGACGGAAACCGAGATGAGTACGAGTCATTCCTCACACAGTGGCACATTTACTGGGGGCAAAACTCAGAAGCGCCGATCATGACCAACGTCTATCGGCGATGCCTGCTGTTCCTGGGATTCGTCAAAGGACCACGAGTATCCAATTGGACACTCGGATTCCTCCAGTGGCTCAACAACGAACTGCACCACGGACGCAACAGATACGACCCATTTCTATGGGACACACTAACGGCGGGATTCTCCGACCGCTTCTCGAACGTCCTAGAACAAGAGCAAGCGCAAGCCACCCTAGCAAAAGGGTTCAAAATGATTGGGGACGACATTGATTCGTACGTCACCAACTTCGAACAACTAGCACGGAAGGCTGATTATCGCCTCAACGACCGCCAAACGCTGGACCGATTCACGGCGGGCCTTCCGAGAGCCCTCTTCACAAAGATATACGAGTTGGACGATCCCCAAACCTTCAACGAATGGAAGGAGGCGGCGCTGAGACGACAAAAACAATACATCCATTTACGTGCTCGCCTAGGACTCAACACGACACCCCGTAGTGCACCAATACCGCGACCACAGCAAAACCGGGGGTATACCCCGCAGTGGGCGCCACCCAGGTTCCCACCATCGCGTCACGACCCGAACGCCATGGACACGTCGGCAGACCGGACCCGCGCACGCCTCGCGGAAGTAGGCGACCCAAACCGCGGGAACCAACGACCACCCTTCCCACCAAGGGGAGGACCGGGACAAAGTCGAGGGAGCGGACCACGCCGCGACATGAGGGAAGTAATATGTTACAACTGTAACAACCCAGGCCACTTCTCACGCGACTGCACACGCCCTAGAAAACCAAGACAACCATTCCAACCACGCGCAAGTACAAGTCGCGGCGCAGAAACCGACTACTACCAAGAACCAGTAACAGCACGCCGCGCAGAAACCACACCACAAGAACAAGCGAAGGAATGGATGGAAACGCTGAGAGGGGCCAGTGATGAGGTTAAGGACCTCGTATTCAAGGATCTCTGGACCCAAGAGGGTTTTCAGGACGCCTGAACCCATCGGCCTGGGTGAGGGCGGTTAATTGTAACTCTGTAATCATGACTCGCTATCGTTCGCTTCGAATTCCAGTCTCGATTCGCACAAGTTACTCCATGGCCGATATCAAAGGGCTCGTTGACTCAGGAGCCACCGACAATTTCATAAGACCCGCGTTCGCCAAACGCATGGGCCTCGGGCTACAAACCCTCGAGAAACCAAAGAAAATTTGGAACATTGACAATACAGAGAATAAAGCTGGGTCCATTACGCATTTCATCGACCTAGATGTTCAGACCAATGGCGTTTCGAAGGTCATGAGGTTCCTGGTCACCGACATAGGAAACGAGGATTTAGTCCTCGGATACCCGTGGCTAGCCACCTACGAACCAACCATCAGCTGGGCGCATGCCACCATACACGAAGACACCCTCCCGGTGGTACTACGATCAATCAACCCGGCAGAAACGCAGACCACCATTGCCTGTACAATGACTCAAGACGAAGCCGAGGACATCGTCCGAGAACTCGAAGAGGAATGCCAGATACGTACCACAGCCACCGAACTAGCCATTGCAGCTAATCAAAACACCGTCGTGGAAGCTCTCCCAGAACCATATCAACGCTTTGCGAAAATCTTCAGCGAAGAAGCATCCCACCGATTCCCACCATCACGACCTTGGGACCACGCAATTGACTTCAAACCGGGCACACCCCCTAGTATCGACTGCAAAGTCTACCCAATGTCACAAGACGAAGACGGACAACTGCGCGAATGGCTGGACGAACAACTCAAGCTAGGATACATCCGACCCTCAAAGTCACCCTACGCCTCGTCATTCTTCTTCATCAAGAAAAAGGACGGAAAGCTGAGACCGGTACAAGATTACCGGCGAATCAACGCCTGCACGGTGCGCAATCAATACCCACTACCTCTCATGTCGGAACTCATCAACGACCTCGGGGAGGGACACATATTCACCAAACTCGACATCCGATGGGGATACAATAACGTACGGATCAAACCGGGCGATGAACACAAGGCCGCGTTCAAAACGAAATACGGATTATTTGAACCACTCGTCATGTACTTCGGACTCACGAATTCACCAGCGACGTTCCAAAACATGATGAACGACATTTTGGGCGACACAATCCGCATCTTCGCAGCAATGGGTACAATCATCCGCGTCTACATGGACGACATCGGTATCGCGACACTCGAACGCGCGGGCCTTCAAGCACACATCGACGCCGTCTGCGCAGTACTCCAAGTAGCACTGGACCATGACCTATACTTCAAACCGTCCAAATGCACCTTCCACCAACCGCGAATGGATTACCTGGGGGTAATTCTTGAAAAGGGGGTGACTCGCATGGACCCCGTAAAAATTGCCGGTATACGCGACTGGCCCACACCCACGAAGGTACGAGATGTACGCTCCTTCTTGGGCTTCTGCAATTTTTACCGCCTCTTCATTCGCGGTTTCGCCACATACGCACGAGCCCTCAACAAACTCACACGCAAGGACGCAGAGTGGACGTGGGGTAAAGACGAAGAAACGGCCTTCCAAACCCTCAAACGCCTGGTCACAAGCGAACCGGTACTCGCACATCCCACGCTAACAGACCAATTCGAACTCGAAGTAGACGCATCGGGATACGCAGTAGGTGCAGTGCTCCTACAGAAGAAGCAAGACGGGAAAAGACACCCCCTCGGCTACTTCTCAGCCACCCTAAACGAAGCGGAACGCAACTACGACATCTATGACCTGGAACTTCTGGCGATTGTCAAGGCACTACGACACTGGAGACCATTCCTGGCAGGCTCACCGCACAAGATCAAAATCTTCTCCGACCACCTCAACCTCACACACTGGAAGACACCGCAGAAGATAAGTCGCCGAGTGGCCCGAGAAGTCCTAGAACTCATGGAATATGATTTCGAGATCCACCACATCAAAGGGACTAACAACGGACGCGCAGATGCTCTATCGCGAAGACCCGACTATGACCGAGGAGAAAGGGACAACGAAGGAGTCATCGTCTTACCTGAGAAGGTATTTGTGCGAACCATCACCATGCAATCGCCGGAAATCCACGAACAAGACGAAGACACTCTACGACCCTGGGTAGACCCACACAAGCTCAAGAAAGTCAACGGAATCTGGTACCACCAAGGCGCACGAGTAGTCACCGGAGGACCGGAAGAAATCCGCATCGTCATCGCCAACCACCACGACCCCCCAGTCTACGGCCACCCAGGAATCAAGCGAACGGCAAGAATCATCGAGCGAAGTCACTGGTGGCCGAATATGCTAAAACAAATAACGGAGTACGTTCAAGGCTGCGCGGAATGTCAACGCCACAAGGTTAACAACCGCCCGACGCGAGCCCCACTAGCGCCCATCACGCCGACACCTGACGCTAAGCCATTCGAAGTCATCGCTCTCGACTTCATTACTAAATTGCCAGAGTCACAAGGACACGATTCGATCCTCACCGTGACTGACCACGACTGCACAAAGGCATCGGTATTCATCCCCTGTAAAGAAGAGATATCGGCGGAAGAAACAGCGGCACTGTACGTCACTCACGTATTTCGGAGATTCGGACTACCGGCGAAAATCATCAGCGACCGAGACCCGAGATTCGCATCGAAATTCACACGCGAACTATGCCGAATCCTCGGCATCTACCAAAACATCTCCACGGCGTACCACCCCCGGACCGACGGACAATCGGAAAGAACCAACCAATGGCTGGAACAATACCTACGGTTCTGGACCAACGAGCGTCAAGATAATTGGGCGCAATTCCTACCAATGGCGGAATTCGCGCATAACAATTGGCCACACGAGGCAACAAGGAAGTCCCCGTTTTCACTCATGATGGGATACGACCCACGCGCTGATTGGATCGATAAGCCGTCCCCTATCCCACAGGTGCTCACGAGACTTCAGCAATTCCGAGACGCACGGAAGGAAGCCCAAAACCTCATCAAAAAGGCACAATCACTATGGATCAAACACCGAGACACGCCTAGATATCAAGTTGGAGATCAAGTCTGGCTGGAAGGACGACACCTCCGAACCAATCAACCGACGGCCAAGCTAGCAGCACGACGACATGGCCCATTCAAGATCACACGAGTACTCTCACCGGTCAATTATCAGTTGGAACTTCCCACGCAGTGGAGCATTCACCCCGTGTTCCACATTGACTTACTCACGCCCTATCGAGAGACGCCCATGCACGGAGAAAACTTCCAGCGCCCACCGCCGGATTTAGTAGACGGAGAAGAGGAGTATGAAGTGGAGCACATTCTAGACTCAAGGCGATTCGGCCGGAGCAAGAAATTGCAATACCTCGTGAAATGGAAGGGATACCCCTGACTCGGAGAACCAGTGGGTCAACAAGGATGACGTGTTTGCTGACGAAGCCATAGCGGAGTATGAGCGGAGTTCAACAGCAACCAGAATACATATAAACCGGACACATGACGCTAAGTCGTCCCCATCTCCTCACACTGGATCCCTCATTCACTCAGAAATGTCCCTTCCCACTGCCTCCACTCCCTCCTCTCTCGCTGCCCGTCTCGTCGACAGCCTCACCCACGAAGAGCTCAGAGCGGCCCTCAACAACGTACAGTCCATCATCGACGTCGAAGATCCAGACCAGCCCGCCACGTACTGGCTTCTCACTCCCAACGGCGACCACCTCAACACCGCCCCGTACACTGAGGCCGAAGTTACTCGGCTTCGTACAGCTGTCGGACTCTTTGCGAGTCCCCCACTTCGACCTCTCCCCGTCCGAATCGAGCACAAGCAGGAACAAGACACGCGCGACACTCCGATGGCAGGAGTGGATGGGGGCGCGGGATTGGAAGGACGCAGCGGACAGCTGGAAGAGGCGTCAACTGGCGATAGCAGCAGCCAGGAGAGCCATCGTGTACCACCGACGCCGATTACACACAGAGACGCTGAAAGGGCCGTCTACGAGGCAGTAGAAGGGACGCTCAGGGAATGGTATCCAGCTGAGCAGCCTTACCTTATCACGGCTACCGACTCTGACAACCCCCGTGAAACCCCATACGCATGCGACTCGACGGGCCGCCCAATATACCGCGGCGGAGTGGTGGTCGACACCGAGGACTCCACCGCGCCGGCGGTGCGCCTCCGGTACCTAGGAGGGACAGCGCGTACCGCACCCCACGGATACAAACACAATCGGGGGGACGACTTCGTCCACTACCCCATCACCAACGCACAGGGGGTGACGCGCCAAGCCACCTTCATTCAAGTCATCGCCGGGCCTGACCCCATCGTCCTGGGGCTCGTGGACGATAGCGACAAAGTCTATAGTCGCCCCCTCTACGCCGAACCCCAAGTCAGGGAAGCCGGTAAGCCCCACTACGCCCCTGAAGACCTATACGCCCTTGTAGGGGGGCATAGCAACCAGCATCGCACCGACCGCGCCATCAACGAGTTAAGGGATGTGGGGCTGAAGGCGGAGGTAACTCGCTTCCGAGCCTACAAGCACGAGGCGGAGAGGATGGAGCAGCGCCTCCACGCCCTTGCCCAGGCGCTCGGTGGGGTGCAGTCGGAGTTGGCCCGGTGCAAGTTCAGACTGGAGATGGCGAATGTATTGGATAGGATCACGGAGAGGCAGGAAGCGTGGGTCGGAGGGATCGGCCCTATTCGGCGCCGTGGTCGTCGCGGCTGAAAAGGGGGTGATGTTACGATCGAGGGAATGGACGCTTACTATACGGATATGACCACGTTAGTAAGTCGCAATGTGTCATGGACTAGGGGATCAGTCAGCACGTAGTACAATCACATGCCGATGTGGCATGACTCATAAACTAGGATAGCGATAGTAGGGTTCGAGCTACTTTAGCTATTCGTCGTACGGATTGGAGAGGAGCTTTAAAGCTGCCTCGAATATGTACAAATAGTGGCCTAGAAAGACCAAGACTCGCCATCTTGGTCTTCTTCAATTCACCACTTCTATTCGCCTCTCTACACGTGCTCTACTTGTCTCTCTCCGAGCAAGTTGTCTTCATCAGTCACCGAGTTACCTAGTGGCACGACTTGCCCTAGTGTACGTTCAGATCACGTGCCCGTAAAGCGCCGTGTATCTCGTGGTCAAGTCACGTGACTTCAAGAGGAATCTTTCGCTAAGTCGTAAACGCCCTTTCGCAGTCCAAGTCGGACTAACGCCAGTGGTGGCGTTACAACTCCGTGGCACTGGGGAGTAGAACAACAGAGGGCGTTTGAACGCATCAAAGACCAAATATGTCAAGAACCAGTCCTCCTTTCCCCCAATCTGACAAAACTGTTTGAACTGGAGGTAAATGCATCCAACGTTGCCATTGGCATGGTGCTTAATCAGTTAGGAGATGATCAAAAACTCCACCCAGTAGCGTTCCACTCAGAATCGTTATCCCAAGCTGAGCGGAACTATGACATCTACGACAGAGAGCTACTTGCAGTAGTCAAAGCCCTTCGCGCCTGGCGCACGTACCTTGTTGGCTCACCCCACAAAATTATTATACACACCAACCACGCCAACCTCCAATATTGGAAGGAACCACGAAAGATCAGCTGACAGGTAGCACGCAAGTTTTTGGAGTTGTCAGAATACAACTTCATATTAAAGCACGTACCCGGCATCAAAAATGGTCGTGCAGATGCCCTATCTCGACGGGCAGATTATGCACCAGGTGACGAAGACAACAATGACGTCATTGTTCTCCCTGCGGACCGCTTCATCTGGACTACCAAAATGTCAATGCACGACATGGACATTTGGACCCAGATTGCGCAAAACCTTGATGAGTCACAAGTACTGCGATGGGTCGAACCGCACAACCTGAAAAAGCATGGGGGGTTATGGTGGAAGGGAGAGGCCCTTGTCGTTGTCGGGGACAATGATCTTAAGTGGGGGGTAATCACCTTTTTCCACGACACACCCGCCATGGGACACCCTGGAATCACAAACACCTACAAACTCTTACGACGAGACTACTGGTGGCCCAACATGCGCAAAGACATCGAAGAATACGTCAAGGGTTGCACCACTTGCCAAGCCAATAAAATCAACCCCCACCGACAAAAACCACATCTTTTCCCTATCACAACCGACCCGGAAGCAGAACTGTTCGAAGTCGTAGCCATGGACTTCATTACGAAACTACCACCATCGCAGGGGTATGACTCAATCCTCACCATTACCGACCACAACTGCTCTAAGGCAGCCATCTTCATCCCATGCAACGAAACGATCACTGTGGAGGGCGTAGCCAGGCTATACCTTTGCCATGTCTACCCCCATTACAGCATACCCTGAAAACTGATCACCGATCGAGACCCCCGATTTACATCAGCATTTATGACACAACTCTGCCAAGTGCTCGGAATTAGGCAGAATATATCATCGGTGTATCACCCCCAAACAGATGGGCAATCAGAACGAACCAACCAATGGCTGGAACAATATTTACGCCATTGGAGCAATGTGCAGCAGGATAACTGGGCAGAGGCCCTCCCTGTAGCGCAGTTCGCACACAATGCGTGGCCCAACGTGACAACGAAACACTCCCCTTTCTCACTCATCATGGGATGGGAGCCACGTACCAATTGGGTCTCAAAACCCACGACCTCCCCATCCGTCGACCAATGCTTGGAAGATATGGGCAACTTCCGACAGCACGCACAGGATTGTATCAAGCATGCCCAAGAGCTCATGACGAAGCGAGGGTGCACTCGCTTCACTCCCTATCAAGAAGGAGTGCAAGTGTGGTTAGAGGGGACGAACCTTAAAACATTCTACCCCACCGCCAAATTAGCTCCCAAGCGTCACAGGCCATTCTGAATTAAGAAGGTTCTATCAGCAGTGTCTTACGAACTGGAACTCCCGAAGTCATGGAAGATCCACCCCGTGTTTCACGCCAACCTCCTCACTCCATATAAGGAGACGGAACTACACGGAGAAAAGCTTCACGCGACCTCTCCCCGACCTCATGGATGGGGAAGAAGAGTTCGAAGTGGAGCGAATTCTCGGATCACGATTCTATGGCCGAGGGCGCAAACTTCAGTTCTTAGTTCAGTGGAAGGGATTCCCCATGAGTGACAGTTCATGGGAACCACTCAAAAATGTGCGACATGCACCTGACCTTATCGCTGACTTCTACCTGCATAACCCTACCGCCAAAGGGGCTGGACAAAAGATATAAAAGAATGATCCTCACGCCCAAATAATGCGTACCCCCCCTCTCAGTCTTAACATCATGACATCCACTCCTGTCATCTCAAAGATCCCCTCGCGCCCCCCGGCACAAATCATACTCAAACAACTGACCGTACCCTCACAGGATCAGGGTGTCCCCTTGCAACCAGAGGGTTGCACGCCATACTCAGTAATCCTTAGTCCGGAACCCCCCATCCTATCTTTGATCGCTCCTGCTCTCGACCGTCTTGCCCAAGAGGAGGCAGCCACTTCACTACTCACTCTCACCGCCCCACCTATCGATACTCCCGTCACTGTACCAATCCCCGCCGTCCCTACTCCCCCTGAACCATGACAGGACACCCCACCACCACCTCTCAAACACACACCACTCCCCCCATTCTCTCCTGGTGTTGGCCATGTGACTACGCTGACTACACAACCCCACCGTGGTGAACCAGACCCCACCCTAGCCCTCCTATGAAGGAGACGCCATAGACCCAGGACTCCCCTTCCTTCACAACGACCCTGACCTCTCTTACCTATACTTCCCTTTGAATATTGGGGAGGCTGGGTACCCAAAACAAATCGTGCGTTTCATCTATTATCGCAAGAACTACCAGGAAGTTGTCGGAACTATGGGAAGGGGGCATCCTTGCTATGTGCAGTCAGTCTACTTGCAAGGAGTGTACAAGGGACAACTCCCCCAGCATATCACGGATCAACAACTCTCTATGTTCCACCCCCATGATCCTTGCGCTATATGTGTCGACAAGGTCTTGATGGAGTTGCGCGATGTCTGCCTCCACGCGGATGTGTCCCGCCTTAGAGAGTGTCTCTTGTGGAAGGACACAATTGCGGTATGTGAGTCCGAACTCTGAAGATTAGAGACGGACCTCACGCGCAATTGCTTCCATATGGATATGGACCTTGCAAGTGTGTGGAAACAGTTGCAGTACGCGCGCACCATACCACTCATATCAGAGAAGTATGACGAACTCCAGGCCAAGTTCATATGTCCATGACCTACCCCAGAGCCCATTCCTATTCCCCCATGCATTAGAGGACCTTGTGAGATGCTGCATCTGCAGGGCGAGGAGCGCAGAAGGACTCGCAAGTGTTTCCAGTGTAAGTTGACAGACCACTTGATCGCTCAGTGCCCTCAGAGGAGGGCCAAGCAGCCGTGTCAGTGGTGTGGAAGTCGTACTCATCAATATGACGTCTGTCTCATCCGTCGCATATCCCCCATGTCACCATCCTATATTGACCCTGATGACCATCCACGATGGTGTGGCAAGTGTTTGAGGTATGACATGTGGCACGAGGAGATCCACTGCCCTCAGTACGAGCAGTGTAGGGAGTGTGGGGAGCGAGGTAGGCATATGTTCCTGCGTCGTCATGTATGCCCGCAACCCCCTTTGCCAACCCCGGACAACATGCCTGTTGAGGATGACTGGTACTACACCAGTGACTAGTCGAAGTCGTGGCGACTTTGAGTCTGATGGGGGGGTAATGTTACGATTCCTGCTTCTGTTACACGTGTCTTGGCTTGTTCTATCTCCTGCTGTACAATACATGGTCTCCGCAGGCTTCTCATCTGTCACGTGCCCATCCGTTTCGCTTTGTTTCACTTGCGCCCGACTCCTTTCGACCAGCGGTTTGCACCATCGAAAACCACTATACCTTTCCAAGTTGATCTGACGCACGCACGGACCCGCATGTCCTCATAACCCTTGATATAGTGTATCCCTTTGTACTCTGTTTAGCACAAGGTGTCAGTCTTGCATCATGTGTTTGGCTTAGCCAAACACCCTGTATTAGTATATAAGTCACGCCCTACCTAGCTTGTACAGTAGACTTGACTTCTTGTGTAATACCACATTGTCTTTGCCTCACGAATTGACTTGACTCGCCCTTGCGCTTGAGTCCCCGCTTCTGCTCACCTCTTCGCTTGAGCCTTGACCCTCCGCTATTATCCTTGTGTCCCTGGGAGACCAAGTGATACTTGTTCATCACCGAACTGAGTCCTAACCGACTCACACCTATCCAATCCCGTTGACTTGCTGAAGTACACGTCGTACTTGACGCCCCTGTGGTGGCGTTACAATCTCTCTATGGAGGTCTTCGTTCTTGGGGACGTATACTTGTCCTTTATACAGGATGATTCCATCTTCCAAATTCCAGTCTTCTAATCCCTTTGTAAGGGAACGTGGGCCATTTTTTAGAAGGGTTTCTAGGGCAAGGGTGACTTCATTGTCATATTCTTGAGTGTTCTTGATTCACTGTCATAGTGTGGTGTTTCCTTCTACCATGATCGTCATGGGTCATGCTGTGCAGAGTGCGAAAAATTTGTTATCCAAGAGTGCACATTCTTCATTCTCGTGCACTATCCCCTCTTTAAGGTCTGGACACCTGGACAGGGCATCAGATTTATCCTGAGTTCCGGGCTTGTGGATGATCATGAACTTGAATCGAGAGAGGAAGAGGGCCCAATGGGCTTGGCAGTGTGTGAGCTTCTGTTTCGTGGTGAAATAGACAAGATTTCCATGGTCGGACCAGATTTCTGTGGTGTCATTGCGTCCTTCAAGGTAATGCCAAAAGATTTCAAGGGCATGGATAATGGCAAGGAGCTCTTTATCGTGGATTTCGTAGTTGCATTCTGCCAGTTGCAAGGATTTGGAGTGGTACGCGACGGGGTGCCAATGATTAAGATCATCTGGCTATTCTAAGATGGCTCTGGTGGCGAAATCGCTAGCATTGGTGATCAACCAGAAAGGCTTGTCGTGGTCTGGGAGGGCAAGGACTGGAGTCGATGTGAATGCTGTGATGAGTGACCTAAAGGAAGTGTTTGTTGCTGGGGTCCAAGCAAAGGGTCTATCTTTCTTGGTGATGTCAAACAGAGGTTGTGCAATGGTGGAGAAATCCTTGATGAAATGCCGATAGAAGTTGCAAAATCCCAAAAATGCTTGAACCTGCTTGACTGTTTTGGGTGTGGGCCAGTCTTTGATACCGGCCACCTTGGCTGGGTCCATGGCTACTTGGCCTTCAGAAATGATGATTCCAAGGTACTCAATGGATGTTTGGGCAAAGGAACACTTTTCTGGTTTCAAATACAGGTCGTATTTGGCCAACTGGGACAGGACTTCGTGAGTGAGCCTTGTTAGCGTGGTGAGATCTTCTGCAAATATTAAGATATCATCAAGATAGATGACAACATGTCCTTTGTCTATCAGATCTTCGAAAATGGTATTCATGAAAGTTTGGAACGTGGCAGGGGCGTTGCAGAGACCAAATGTCATGACTGTGGGTTTGTAGAGTCCGAGAGGCATCTTGAAAGCTGCTTTGTATTGATCTCCTTCTTTGACTCGGATATTGTTGTATCCCCAATGAATATCCAACTTGGTGAAATATCTAGCGCCATGTAGTTTATAAATGAGTTCTGGGATTAATGGCAGTGGAGCGGCGTTCTTGATTGTGATATCGTTAAGTGCATGATAGTCTTGAACAGGGCATAATTTGCCATCCTTTTTGTTGACAAAGAAGAAAGGGCTGGCCATGGGTGACTTGGAAGGGCGAATATATCCCCTCATTAGGTGGTCTGTGATATAGGTCCGTAGGGCTTTGGATTCTTTGGGTGTGAGGTGATAGATGGAGCTGTTCTTCATGCTAGCTCCTGGTTTGAGTTCAATGGCATGGTCCCAGGGCTGATGTTGTGGCAAACATTGTGATGCTTCTTTGCTAAAAACTTGAGTATACTTGGAGAACTGTACTGGGATGTGACTTGTGGATACTTGTGGTGTTGTCTTGGCGGCGATTTCTGTGCTCGTGGTTGTCTTGGCTTGGATGTGAATGGCATCACATTTGCTATTTTCATGAAAATTCAGGAATGGCTCCATGGCTTCTTGGTTAAACTGTGGTTCCTCTTCTTGGTGTTCTTCGGTGATGTGGACTTGGTTAATTGTGGTTGCCCTTGACTGTGGTTTCTTGGATGTGACTACGAATGGCTTGGTGGACAAGGTACAAGATGGGGGGCAACATGTGAAGGCCAACTGTGGCAAGGCCCAATTTACTTCTGGATTGTGTGCTTTGAACCAATCTGTTCCTAGGATGATGTCATGGTCTCCTAGTGTGGTGGCGTATAATTCCACCCATTCATCATGGAAGTTGTTGTCGGATGTCTTTATCCGGATCTTCTGGATTGTTGTATACTTGACTGAGCCTTGCTTGTTTAGGGTTCCATCCACATTTTTAACTGGTAGTGGGTTAACTAGGGTCCTGAGTGTTAATTTCTTTCTTGTGGCAAAGTCTTGGTCTATAATGATTCCTTCTGCGCTGCTATCGAGTAAGGCGCACACACTGATTTCTCAGCCTGTCTTTTTTCTGACTAGAGCAACTCTGAGCGTCAAGGAGGGTGATCATCTATTTCATATAGTATCACCAGGTACAGGCTCAGAGTCTAGCATCTCTAGTAACGAATATACTGCGATGGGTCTATGGGTGGCCACTTGTAACATCCATATTGACAGTGCTTCAGTAGGATGGTTCAAAAATCCTTGGGTGTGGAACGAGGTCACTGGATCATGGATGGTGCTGGAATTTTGTGATATAACGCTGCTATCTGTGCTGGGTGTTCTTGTGGGAGGTCCTCATAGGATGTTTCTTGTGGCAGAGCCGCGTGCGCTCTGAAGTCTGACCGCTGGTTACTGGGTCTTCCATTCCCTGGCCTTCTCGGCGTTTGAGAGCTTTCCTTGGACCGGCATTCCTTGGCTCGGTGGTTTGGCTTTCCGCAATAGAAACAGAGCTTCTCTTTGAAGCGTCTTTCTTTCTCTTCCTTGGTTATCCTGCCCACTTGTTGGGGTCTTATGGACATTGTGGCATTGACTTGAGCACCATCTTCATCGGCGTAAATGGCTCTATTTCTTGGCCCTTGGTTGAGTGTTCTTCCTGTGAATGCTGGGTTACTGTAGAGGCGCCATACATGGTCAAATTCTCTTGCTAGATTGACCAATTTTTCTAGGGTGTCTGGAACTGGGGATACACCAAGTAACTTTTGGTGTAGGGCTCCTGGGAGGCAACGTTGGAAGGCAAACATCTTTGTTTCATTGTTTATGCCTGATCGATTTGCGTAGGTGGACCATTCTTGGTACCAGTCGTTGAAGGGACGATTTCCCATCTTCATAGAATACATGAGGTTTGTTGATTCTAACTTGGTGTGGGATGGGATGAAGTGGTTCTTGAAGGCATCTCGGAAATCCTTCCAAGTGCCAAAGTCTATGGGTGTTGCCTCTAGTGCTGTTTTCTGTCTGTCTTGAGCCCAATCTCCTGCTGAGGTGCCTGTCTTGAAGTGTGTTAGGGCAGCTGATACACGCTTGCCCTCATCTGGGTACGTTCCTTGGTTGAGGTAGTAGTAATTTTCTACATTCTGCCAGAAGGCTTCTGCCTTGTCTTGTTTGCCATCGAACGGCTCTGGGGGTACACCTAATAACTTGTTTCCTCCTGGAGAGGCCATGGTGCTTCTGGGTACTGGGGATACTACTGGACTGGGGGGTTGTGGTTGCTTTCTGAAAAGACTCGGTCTTGGTGTATACTGGGGTAACTTGGATTCTTGTGAACGTCCTGGGGTACTTGGTAGTGTGCCAGGTAACTCCACACTTCGTGGCTGTGGTGTCTGTGGTCTTGATGTGATACGAGCTAGTGCTGATGCAACTGTCTTGGTAGCTGACTCTAGGAGGCCGGAAACTTCTGCTTGTTCTGTTTCCAATTCTTCTGTTCCTGATTCTTCTGTACTTGTTGCCAGGGTAAGTTCTGATCCTTCTTGGTCAGAGTCTGGGAAGACGACGTGTCAGTTGTTTTTATAAACCCAAAGGCTTCGCTTATTAGACCAGTGAACTGCCTTTCCTTGATATTTAGCTGTGAGGTTGTAGTGATTGTAAGACTTCACGTCGAAGTTACTGTATCCTGGATAGGTTTCTTCAAAGTCGTCTTTGGTGATTACTCGGTTATCTTCAAAGAAGGACCAAGGGAATTTTCCTTTCTTGCTAGTGACTTCTTTTCCTTCCCAGAGTGCATGGACTAGGTTGTTGTCGAGTGAAAACCAGGGTTTCTTGAAGTATTTGGGGACTTTTTCTGTTTCTTCCAAAGTAAGGTCTCTTGTGTTAAATTTTGGGGGGGTCAGTCATTCACTGTGGGCGTGGTAATCTTGAAACTGTCCAACTGTCTGTGTCCCAGGCGTAGAATACTTTGTACACTGGTTGAAGTTGTATACCGTGGACGGCGCTTGGTTGTTGACTTGGTCTTATCCAACAGTACTCTTCAAATATTCCATAGTGGGATATCAAAGTACTAGATCTCCACAGGTGTCCTTGGAAGCTTGTTGGATCTGTGGTGAGGTCCCAGATGTTATTTGCTGTGTGTTGGATAGTGAGGGGGCAGCCGTGTCTGTGGAAAACGAGTTGACAGTGTTGTTTAAATGTTTGGAGTTCTCTTGGGTTTCTTGTGGGTAAAGATCTTGATATGAAAGGTACTTCTGGGAGGTGGTAATATGTAGGTTGGGTTGCTAGGAATTGTCCTTCTTCACTACTAGTGGAGGGTTGGTGAACAACTGGAGGGAGTTCTTGGTAACTTGGATAAGTGGGGTTGCTTGGACTGGGTTACTTGGGTGCATGGATGCTTGATTTCGGTTTATTCTCCTAATATCTATATTAGGAAGCACGGGGGGGTTTTCTTCAGGAGAGGGAAGTGGCGTGTCCCTTCTTATAAACTGTCTTGGTTGTCGGTTTCTTGATCTTTGTGTTGTTTGCTGAGATGCCAGGTTGATAGCCCAATCAATAGTACTTTCAGCCAGGGTGGTTTAAATGACAAGGTCCTCTTCTATTGATGAAGAGGGTAGGTAATCCTGGCCTGGGGCCCACAATACTACACTAGGTGGAGTAGGTTGGGTATCTGGTCTGTAACCACAAGTACAGACTTCTTTACTACACCAACAGACGCCGTTACTGATCCACTGGTTGGCAGGTTCTCCCCAACCACTATCAGTATCTGTAAAAGGTGTAGGGGGGCTTGGGCTTGGACTTGGTGGATTACTTGATGGGAGAGGTTCGTCTCTGTTCTCTTGGATGTCAAGACGTGTGACAAAGTTGTGATCGTCAGGGGTGTCTGGGGGGAGGTGAAAGATTCTTGGGTTGACGATATTGGTGTCTGGGTTTTCAAGGGTTGTTTCCCAGAAGTTTCCCCACTTGAAGGTGTGTTCGTGACCTTCAGTGATGACTAGACATGGTCCGAGTTGGGTAGATTCTATTCGAATCTCTTGGAAGGATATTTGGACTTGCTCGTAGTCCAATTGAAACCGTTCAAGGAAGTATTGTCTTTCTCCGTTTAGGAGCTTTTCTATGATGCACTGTCTTCTAGGGGCAATGTGGACGAACCAAAGATAGTTGTCTTTGTTCCAAAGGAGGGTGGATTCAATGGGGGCGCCGTGGATTGTGAGTGTTTTGGCCAGGTGCCAATACAGGAGCTGTTCTTGAGCTAGGTTGCTAAGCTTGTCTAAGTTGTTCGTGACAAAGTCTTGAAACTTGACTAGGGGGAGTACTTTTCCAAATGGGAGTATAGAGTCGAGGTCTTTAAGGAGGAGGGTGCTATCACTCCAAATTTCTACTGTGTTGGAGTGAGCAAGGTTGACGAGGGTACTGGAAGGATTGTAATATTGGAGTTGTCTTTCTCTGTGGGTTTCAAAGAGGGCTTGAGAGCAATTAATTTGCTCTTGTTCAGGGATTTGAGTTGGATGAAAATGTGACACTAAACCCCTTTTATTTTTCTACCAATGACCAATCTGACTGTCATGGACGCGTATATTATTTTCCTTATTTTTCTGTATTTTTACGGAATTATCAGAGGAAGATATGAAGGGCCAAAGTACGAGATACCGTTAGTCACATGTTGCCATCATGTGCACCTATAAGCACGTGACCCTGGGATAGCTGCACCCTTAAAGGGACAACCCAATCCGGTCACATTCCATATACGTACGGACTCACAGGATTGGTAGATAAGGATGGAACACTCTAGATAGCTCTAGACTCTACTTAGTAATTACGCTTACTAGCTGTATTAGGATTTACTCAGCAAAGATAAGGCATCGCGTCAGCACTATGACAAGTGCATCAGTCAGCACAATAGATAGCGCTATTATTAGACACGACGCGTCAGCTCCTGAGTCATGGAGTCTTACTGTACACTTAGTAATAGTGTTTAGACTCAATTCAAGCTCAGCTCCAGTAGCGTATATAGACCCTCCTGTAGCGTCCTGAGTGGAACCAACTTGTCCTCTTGGTTCTCCACTCAGCTTACCACTGTGTGACATTGCGAAGTTGTGCTCCTGCATAAGGACCACCTTTGACCTTGCGCGCTCCACAGTGACTGTAAGTTTGGCGCGTGATTTATCTCCGCGCTAGGCTTGAGTCCTGAAGACCTGACAGTTCACTTCAAACCTTTTCACTTGAGCTTAGCGTAGCGAGGTGTCATACCGCTACACTGACTACAACTACTTACTGGTAAAGTAAATAGTTATAGTTCCTGATGATCTAGGTGGGTAGAAATGTACAGGAAGGGGTCAGTTGGGAGTCGAGGCGTAAAACAGTAAGAAAGGAGGGAGGGGCTAGCTCTGACAGCGTCCTCAAAGTGGTACCCCTGATCAATAATGAAGATCCGGTCTTGCCAAAAGGCCAAGTATCCGTACGTGGAGATGATCCTACCATCCAGAAAATCTTGGAGCTCAAGGGTGACTGGAGTCCCAATGTACGCCTGCCGAATTACTTGGTTCAAGGGGGCGAATGCCCGACAGATACCTTCCTGGAAATTATACTTGATGGAGCCAAGAGGGAGGCCTTGGCTGGGAAGGTTGAGAATGGCTTGGGAGCAGGTGTATAGGGGGGGGATTCCGAGAGCAAGGGCAAGGGGACGGTGATGGGGGAAGAGTTGGATGTAGTGCGGGGACCGGAAGCGGAAGGGGGTAACGCTGGGAAAGTTAGGGGGGTATGCAAGGAGGTGGTCAATGGAGGGGAGCTGTGTTAGGGAGACCTGATAGAACTCCAAGATGGGTCTCCACTCTTCTCCCTGGGGTGTCTGGACGTTAACGAATTGATGGGGGTGTGGGCTGGTGGTAACGTTGATACAGGACGGGGGGCGAACGATGGGCAGGGCAGGGGGGATGTTCTCCTGCTCTTCATGGGGGAGGTCGTTGTCAGGGGTGTCTACGCAGGGGACGCCTTCTGCTACGCGATGGTAGTTGATGGGCAAGTCTGGGGTAGCGGGGCGAGGAGGAAGAGATGAGGACCAGGGACGAGGCGAGACAAGGCGGACTGAAGGGGATGGGAGATCGGAGAGGGGCGACAATTGCCCAAGCAAAGGGGACTGGAAAACTTGAACCGGATCTGGGTATATCAGTTCTGGGGACGTGGAGTGAGTGTGGGGGGTGCTGGATCGAACAGCTACTTGGGACCGGATATCAAAATCTGGGGACAGGGACAAGGGGCGAGTGACGGGGAACAGGACACCAGAGAGGGAAATGTAATTTTCATCAAGTAAAACGTACTCGACGCCAGGGCTAGCCTCTTTGTAGGAGAGGGGGGTAGTGGGGCGAGGTGTCAGGGGGTGGGAGAGAACTGGGGACGAGGGCGCTGTGAAAGCTGCCAGGCCTTGTGTCACGATCGCGGGAATGGACGCTTACTATACGGATATGACCACGTTAGTAAGTAGCAATGAGTCATGGACAGAAAGATCAGTCAGCGCGTAGCACAATCACATGCCATTAGGGCATGAGTCAACACTAGGATAGCTGTAGTAGGGTTCGAGCTACTTTAGCTATTCGTCGTACAGATTGGAGAGGAGCTTTAAAGCTGCCTCGAATATGTATAAATAGCGGCCCAGGAAGACCAAGATTCGCCATCTTGGTCTT
>JAKELL010000168.1:0-104799 GCA_021524915.1 Lactarius akahatsu | reverse complement strand
ACCTTGACGAACTCGAGGTGCAGTTACTTGCGGCTCGCTTCCGATCCATTATCTCATCGTACTCGTTTCACACACAGCGCTCGAATTATGCAGAGCCGTCCACCTCGTATCTTGGAATGGATGAAGACGACCAAGCCGGAAATCCGCCAAAGGCCGTGCCCGTCAACAGTCTCGGACAAACGACAACTCTCCGGTCCTAGTGCGAAGAGGAAGAAGGCCAATATGAACATCCGCACGGCCATTCTCTACAGAAAGAATTTTGCAACCCTCATTGAGGAATCGGTGAGCGTCCCGTCTAATCTCACGGCGCTCTGTTAATTTCATTGTCCATTGACGGTACACTCCCTCCGTCGATGCCCACTTATCTTACCGCTGCGGCTGCTCCCGCCAAGAAGCCAACGCGGCCACTGTGCACTGTCTTGGGTATGGGGCAACTACAAGTGCAAAAAAATGTGCCATGCATTTTGTGGACTTGATTGCCAGGGTGTCCACGACGAGACAAGGTGTGAACGACGCGTCCTCTAAGCGTGACCGTCTCCCCGAAATACTGTAAAATAGGTTCTAGCATTCCCCTGGCCGTCTGTTTATAAGGTGCTTGGTTTTTCCCTCGTACTCTTCGGCTCTCACATCCCCGAACGTGACTTCTCTGTTGTACCTAACCATGACTCAAAGGTGAGCATAACTTCAACCCCGAAAATAGTCGTCCTGGTTTAAGAAAGTAGACTTCCCCTCTGGATGAACTCATCTTGTGTTATCATGTTGGCCTTTTGCAGCCCTAGGCGAATACAAGCTTCCCAGGTAGCTGTCGTCGCGCACAGGATTCTGCCGCTTCCGTTCTGCACTTTTTGAGCCGTTCGGGTTACGGCCACGGGGATTCAGCGGTGGAAGCCCCCCATAAACTTAACAACTGAAAGTGCCATTTGTCCGTTACTTGTGCTCACATTGCCCGTCATGCCGACTCGCGACTCGCTTGAGTGATATCCGATCAACGGCCCACCAAACTCGCAGGGGATACTGCCTTCATTTGGTGGTGGAGGTGGGGCTATTGTGAGCCGTAATAGAATAGTTATGATTAATTGATGTCAGGAGGGACACAATTTATCGGTTGTTCAGAACCGCACACTATGTTGCGCGTGCTGGGTTTGGTCATACAGACATTTGAACATTAGTGGTGGTGCGGTATAATATCAACTTGCTACATGTGACATCGTATTGGCACTCCTGCTTTAGACAATACCCAGAAATTTACCTTTTGTTGGGCGGCACAATTCGAATTGCAGTGTATGTAGTTGACTTTGCCACTCAAGGCCCCGCTCAGGGGTTGGTACACGCGTTCATTGACTCCCTGATTGCATATCAGCTACACCATATGGTTCATTACAAACGACTTTAAGTTGATCCTAACAATAAATGATGCAAAGTATCTAAGAGAGAAAGTTAAGGTTATGCGTCTAGCAATAAGGTTATGTGAGCTTCGCCAACTGAATCGTATCTTTCCCAACGTTTGTGGAGAAATACGCGTTCTTCAGGAAGACATCCCCTACTAACAATTGCTGTGGGCCACCGAACTGGCCAGGAACAATCCCGGACGAGCAATCTCCAGTGGGGTCGTTCGGGTCCACAGGCGCGAAGGTGATATCACGGGGGTCAATAGCGAAGGATTTGCCACCAAAACTGAGAGCAATAGAGGCATTGGTCGTACATGGGATCACGAAACCATTTCCATTGCTCTTGGAGCCAGGAATGGCTTTATGTATGGCCTGCGCGTCTGCGGGTGGCGCAATGATCAAGGTGGTGCCAGTGTCCAAGACTGCGGTACGGCCTTTGAGACCGAGATCCTTCCCATCAACTGTTACTGCATCCATCGCGGCCTCCCAGAAACCTTGAGTGTTCACGTTCGGTAGAGCGACGAGGGTTGTTTGATCAAACTTGCTTGGGTCCAGTCCCCCGAAAGTGATCGTACCATCGTTCTTCTGATCAGCGAGACGCGATATCTTGTACGAAACAATAGCGTCTTTTATCGACCCCGCCTTGGCGAGCGCTTCAACTGGGGTGAGTGCTTTTTGCTCAGAGAGTGTACTTTTGGCCAGACCCATGAGACCATCGAATTGGGAAGCGGTAAAGTCATCGGTTTCTTGAAGAGCCACGCCAAATGTATGGGCAGTAAGCTTAAGACCCGCGATAGCGATATTTTCTTTGATGATATTCCCGGCAACGGCCCCTTTGCCATAAGTCACTTGGAAAGGTTTTTGTGTATCAACAAATGAAGTCGAGGACTGGGTTCCAAGGAACGTGTGATTGCCCTGCATACCAAGTCGCGTAAGTGTGGGCCGAATGCGAACGGATCTGAGTAACTTACACAGTCGGCTCCTTGCGCGGATTGACACCCCTCTGCTCCAACCCAGAGATCGGCAGAGCCGGAATCCATCAAGATCTGGAAATCGCGGGGAGGAGTGCCCATTTGCACAGTTGCGAGATACCCCACATCGTTGTTAATATCATCGAGCGCTAGAGAATTTGCGGCCGTGGGTTTGTCTGCAGGCGTAACGGTATCGGCGAGCAGGGCTTTTAGGTCAACGGGGCTGAAACCTGCATTGGCAGCGGCCCTCGACGTCTTCCCGCTAAACACAAGCGATGAATAAACAAAGTGTGGCCGATGTGTAAAAGTGCGCACGGATGTCCTTGATTCCCAAGGACAGCACCGGCGTGGCCAACCCGGGGTGAGCCACGACCGGTGAGGTGCGCCTCACGAGAACCAAGTCTTCCCAATAGTTCTTCGGCAGATGGCTCTTCATGACCCGTCATGCGTGCGAGACGTCGATGTGAGCGGTTGATGTGTTGTTGGAAGAGCTATCGTGAGGATTATGAAGAATTCGTAATGGTCAGGAATGTGAGTTACTGACTAGCTGGGGGTGGATATCTTGCCGCGTTGGAATACGCTTCAGAGGCAGAGTGATAATGCCCGTGTGTCCGGGACTCAAGGGAATGGCATTTGCTTCAAGAAGAGATAGAGAAAGTAGGCTTCCGAGAAACAGGATGAAAGGAGAGGTTGACTTCATCACGTCAGTCCTGGACGGTGATATTTATGCAAAAAATATTAGGTCAAAAAAGGACCAGCCTGTAATGAGCAACGAAGGAGAGGAGAGAGGACTCGAGAGGGTAGGGGTCAAAGGTCGGTCGAGGTGCATTCTTTTTATATGCACCCGTAGAATGGCAACAGGGAGGATGAAGTGCTCGCAACAACCACACACGAGGGTGTCTGCACGCGGTGTGTTCTGCTTTTGTTATCGCCTTTTGGCACAAGAGAAGAATGGACAGAGCTGCTCGACCTCCGCGGAAACAGCACGTTACCAGAACAATAGAACGCAGGCATCTTGCCGGTATTGTGATAGCAACAATAGCGACACGAGGGCTATTATTAAATGGGGTCGGCTGAGAATCCAATAGCCATGTGCATGAGGTTTTGACAGTTGTATGTGAAGATGTGACCATGTCATACTCATATCGTGTGGTCGTCACGACGAGCACTTTGTGTGCTGCGAGTGGCTATAATTCCGACGCTTGGCAGTGACCTTGAAATTTCTCGACCTCAGGACCCCTGAAATTGTGACGCAAATCGATAATAAGGATATCTGCACACTCGACAATGAGCCGGGTGAAATGTCATAGCGACTCAGCGACTGACTCGGAGGGAAACACATGCGGCGCATAGCGTTGCCGCGAGTTGATGGGATTCGAGTTAGCAACTCGAAAATTTCACACGCGAGTTCTTTTCGGCAGCAGATTTGAATCCGAAGGTTCGCACACCTCTTGCACAGCGTCTTCTAGTACTGCCGCGAGTTGATGCAGTCCGAGTCGAGTTGGCAACTGGGGAGTTCAATGTTCAGCTGCAGACATGAACCCATGGGAAGCCTTCGATTCTGACGCCCCTTTGCTCAGGGGAGTGAACCCGAGGGCAAGCAAGAGCAATACGACGAGAGACAAAGCGATGTTCTGCAATGTCTGACTACACAACGAACAGGGGGAAACAGTGGCAACTGAGTGCCGTCTATTTGAAAACAAGAGGGGATTTTAATACAAAAGGATTTGTACCTATGCGAAGCGAGCCAAAAAGATAAGAGGGTACAGTATGAGTGGCATAAGAAAAGTCAAGTGGGAGCTTGGCGGGGAGGACAAGTCGAGGCAAAACATAATGAGGCAGGTAGGCCTAGCAACCGTTCGCGCGAGGGGAAGTCTGGCAGTGTTCGTGATGCGATCTGGTGAGGGTGAAAAATGAGAGGGGGAAAGAGGGAGAGAGACTGTATATGAGGCAAGATTCAGAGGGAAGCTGGAGGAAGAGTGATGGCATGGGACAGTGAAAGCAATGGGAGCGAGAATCCGCAATTACCAGTGAGTCCCGTGATGTCATTCCGATGGGAACGACCGAAAACGCCAGAAACACGCTGTAGTTTTCGTTTGCAGGGCTCCGAGTCTCTGTTGATACAACATATTCACTCACTATACTGGTACAGACCGCATGAGGTTGTTATTTTGGTAGTGGGGATGGAGATAGATCAAGAATATGACGAAGGAAATATTTGCAGCGAATTTTTGGACAACTCCCGAGTTGCACCGGAGTGAACTCTCGGGTCGACTCGAGTTGTCAAAAGTCCGGTCCGAGTTAGAGTGGACTCTCGCGGCAACACTCGTTTCCAAGTACAGTAACTTAGTGAAAACCAGGTGAGGACAGACATTTTAGAATAAATTTTTGGAGAGAACTCGCGAGTTGCGGTGTGAGTCAGAATTGTGACGAGTGGACACTGGTGTGAACTCTACGCGGCAACACGACGGCGCGATAGAGTACAGTAAGTTAATGCATCGAGAATGGCCTGACTTTTTTTTCGCGTGATAAATAAATAAGCGCGTTGCCTAGGGGTTTGGTTTCGGCCCTCTTGCATCACGGAAATGGACCTCGTACTGAGCCTCGCAGACGAGTACCTCCTTGACAAGGCGTGGGGTTACATTGTACCGGCCTCTGTCTTCGTGTCCCCTCCACTTCAGGCGAACATTTCCCAATCGAGCGTCGCGCCAATTGTGTCACCAACAACTTGGCATCATCACCTCCTCTCTCTATTGCCACACCCCCCACTACCACCTAGTCACGACGTTTCCATTTTAACTGTTTCTGCATGGCCTCGCGACTACATCCCGCGCCAGCTTCTCTCTCTTTCGGCCATTACATTGACCGGCATTTTCTTCCTCTACTTCATCTTCGCCGGTCTCTCCTATCGTTACATCTTCAATCATGAGATGATGAACCACCCACGCTTTCTCAAAAACCAAGTCAAGCTTGAAATTCAATGCAGTTTGCGTGCTTTCCCTGGCATGGCCCTCCTTACTCTGCCTTGGTTCCAAGCTGAAGTCCGTGGATACTCCAAGTTGTACGATAACGTGGGTGACTATGGTCTTGCGTATCTCTTATTTTCGATACCGTTGTAAGACCTTTCGCCGTCCCCGTTACACCTTCTTTGACACCAAACCTGCAGCTTCCTGGTTTTCACTGACTACGGCATATACTGGGTTCACCGCTTGTTACATCACCCCCTGATCTACAAGTACGTTCACAAGCCACATCACAAATGGCTCAGTATGTCTCCTCATCGCTCCTGGTTCCTATCCCCTCTGAACCATTGTCGTAGTTCCAACCCCCTTTGCTTCGCACGCGTTTCATCCCCTTGACGGTTACCTACAATCCGTGCCTTATCATCTTTTCATCTTCATCTTCCCGTTGCATCGCTGGCTCTATCTAGGTCTTTTTGTGTTTGTAAACTTCTGGAGTATTCTCGTGCGTCTCCATCCGACTCGTCCGTGTCCCAATTTTTAACCCCGACCCACAGATTCACGACTCAGACATGGTTACGGGCCACGCTCTCGAAAATGTCATCAATGGACCGGCGCACCACACCCTACATCACCTTTATTTCACCGTTAATTACGGGCAATATTTCACATGGGCAGATAGATGGGGGGGTTCTTACCGGCAGCCGGCTTCCGAGCTTGATCCACTGCTTGAGGTCCTTGCCGCAAAAGAAGCGAAAAAGAAAGAGGCGATGGGAAAAGCGGAATAGCTCGTGAGCATGAGCATATTCGACGATACCAGTAGGATTTGATGTTATAGTATTGCATATCTACTACCTTACTAATGCAAGAGGAGAGCGAGACACAACTGCGTCGTTACGGTTTGATCAGCTACAGGTTAATTCACTTGTCCCTCGTCACCAAAGAACCGTGGTCATACGTCGACTGTCAGAGTGGGTCAACTATGACACAACATATTCAAGATCTTGAGCGACGCAACAACGCAGTGGGTCGCGCGTATTCTACATGGTGACAAAGCTCGATGCATGAGGGCCCAGTGGCTCCGCGCGGCTCGTCACCGTTTTTGTGAGCGCTTCTTCACCTCATCGTCCTTGACTGCATGCAGCATGATTTTGTTGGGATGTCCAGGGGTATTACCCGAATGACCTTTTGACCAGTCATACGATACGGCGTATGCAAAGATAGTCCCCGTACGATTGAACGCAGAGGAGGAGACCGGGCCTGGACACGGGTCGAACGCTGTTATGCACAATCATCAGAAAGCACGCTGTGCAGGACAGAGAACGTTAAATACTTTTCAATCGCGTACGCGAGTCTTTGTCCCAGAAGTTGATTGTGCCATCTGAGCCTGTGGTGCGGAAGGGTCAGATGAGTTTAAGAGCGGGCACGAAGACGGAGTATACCGCAGGTTGAGAATGTCCCATGGACAGGGTGGAAGTTGATATCGTTTACAGCAAAAACAAGGGACTGGTCTTTCGAAGTGGCCGTTTGGTCGCGGCGGTGGCACTTGAAGGAAAAGTTATTCCTAACCACGCTTGCTGATCAATGCCCAAACTAATGAGTAAGAGGTTAGAAGGTCCGTACTGCGAATCTTTCTCGTCGACATATCTTGGAAAGCGTACATCATCAGACCAGGCTGAAGCGAAAGAACGGCAACATACTGAATAGCTACGCGCCCCTCAACGCTGCCCATAGCAAAGCCAGTGCCGGTAGGGAAACAGGATATTACCCGCGTTTGCCATTTTAATGGGGACATCATGGTCTGAGACGAGGAGTCAACACCGTGATAGAGGAGAGAATCTTCGTACGCTCGCACCTTGTAGGGAGTCGTAGGATTCGTGAGGTTGAAAATCTGGACGTGACGCTCTGCGGTGCCAACGACCAAAAGCGGGTACGAGACATCGAGTGTGTAGCACCTCTCTGGCAGTTGGACCGTCGAGACTGGATTTGCTGAACGCATATCCCAGTACTACTCAAAGGTCAGACACCAAGCCCGAGGGGAGGACTGAATACAAATTACCTTGACGGTTTTATCCCAAGAGCTGGTAGCGAGAATGCTGCCCTGTGGCGTCTCGAGCCATTTGACGACCTTCACAGGCGCGTCGTGTTGCGCGACCTGTTGCGCCTGCCCAGTTTGGATGTCGTAGAGACGCGCGGCATTGTCACCTCCCCCAGATATGATCTTGTTGCCTTCCTATAGAACGATGATCAAAGGGGAAACCAATTATGACTTTTGTGATGAGTGCGTACTTTGTTCCAGCAGACCGAGAGCACCGGCCCCTGGTGGCCATACATCGCTTTTCCTTGAGTCTGGCCATTTGCCCCTACTTCGTATATCCTCACCTAGGAGTTCATTTTGTCGCGTGAGGAGGCATATGGGAGGAGAACGCATGAACTCACATTATTGTCCCAGCTCCCAACCGCAAGGAAATCTGCCACGGGGCAGAAAGCAAGAGAAGATATCGAATCTGGGGGAGGATCTGAAACTTCAACGTCCTTCTCCGCCGTTGATGAGACATTTGCGGATGTGGAACTTGCACCGAAGAAAGCCATGATAGATGATAGGAACGGTCTTGGTTTACGCGTCAACCTTGCCTGTGGTGACTCGTGTTGGGCACGTAAGTTACCTAAGCAATAGACTGGGCGCTCCGAACTCGCTCCGAGCTATCGACGACCAATGTCGCACTTACAGTAGTCAGGACCAAAAGTTACATTCATCCCAGGAAACACTAGAGTGCTATCACTCATCCCTGTGGATTCGAAAAATAGCCTGATACAAAAATCGACGAGCCTGGGACTCGAACCCAGAACCGCTAGCGCCGGAAACTAGCACGCTACCATTGCGCCAGCTCGCCAACTGGACGACGTTGTCTAAGGCACATTGACAACCGTTTGAGGTACCGTTTACCTAAGACGTACATTTATAAAAGAAGATCGCGAACTTTTTTGGGCACTGCTCGACGATCGATATGTAATGGCTCCTTGGGGCAATAATTGTCGGCCAGGGCGGCTCAAGGTTGTTTATGACTCGTTGGGGGCTGGCTAATCATGATCGTTACTACAGTTACAGTAAAAAACCTGTATAAACGGGTCTTGAAACGGGCCCACAGAGTGGAGAGCGTGGAGCCATCGATGGCGGTTGGCGATTGTCCCGCCCCATTCCTATCGGTCGGCCGTGATGGGCCGACGGGGTTTGCCAGTGTACATAGTACATAAGGCCGTTCCGTACAATCGTGACCATTAACTGCTCACGCTCACCTAATGTCCCCAATGACTCGTAACGATTCTGATCACCCTTCTCAAGACGAAGAAACCCCTCTGCTCTCTTCGGAACCTGTAACGGAGAATCTGGTGACGCCTGTTCCGTGGGCTCAACTCTGGGTACTGCTTGTTCTCCAGCTTGCGGAACCACTCACCTCTCAAGTCATATACCCTTTCGCCCCAGAAGTGCATTACTTCTCTCGATACATCAATTTTATTTTCTTAGTCCTATTATACAGTTTGTCCGTAATGTAGGGATAACACATGGCGATGAATCCCGCGTAGGATATTATGTTGGCCTGCTGGTGTGTTCCAAAGTTTACCCTCTGCGTGCTCCACATAACACCTGTCTAGCAATCCATTTTCTTTGCCAGCCAGGCTCTTACTGTCCTACTGTGGAGCAGGCTCTCTGATGTCGTTGGTCGTAAGCCGATTCTCCTCACGGGGCTTTTCGGCCTGTCTCTGTCTATGTACTGTTTTGGCCTCTCAACGTCTTATTGGGGTGCTGTTTTTAGGCATGTGATCATGTTCCCCATCACTAATGCGTCAATCTAACTTGCCTCAGCCGGAGCATTAATGGAGCACTGAACGGCAACTCTGGCATCATGAAGAGTATTGTCGCGGAGATCACAGACCCTACAAATCTTCCGCAGGTTTATGCTTACATGCCGGTCTCATGGTCCACTGGTAGCACATTGGGGTGAGTGGGATGCACTCTCGGACGATCGGCAATAAAAATTGTGTCTTGTAGCCCAATGATCGGTGGGGCTCTATCACGCCCCGCGGAGCGCTATCCAAACACCTTTGGAAACTCCGAGTTCTTGAAGAAATATCCATACTTTCTTCCATGTGCAGTCCCTGCGACTTTCTCGGCGCTGGCGTGGGTCTTATCTTTTGTTTTCTTAAAGGAGGTAGGCACGAAGGTGGCTTCTGTGCATTGTTGATCTAACTTACAACTTCCCCTTAGACAGTATCTTCTCCTATGACTTTTCGCAGTCTCTTGACCAAGAAGTCTGACCCCTCTCCCTCTGTGGTGGAAATTGATGAGGCTGAAAAGCCGTATCCGCTGCGCCGGTTGATGACGCGGCCAGTACTGCTATCTGTCCTAAATTACGCGAATCTTTCGCTCGTGGACATCGCCTATCGCGCAATGCAGCCTCTGTTCCTTAGTACACCCGTTAGTAACGGTGGACTTGGGCTTGCACCTCCGGCGATCGGCAGGATCCTTATGTACTTTGGCATATTGAATGCGATCTTCCAGTTAATTTTCTTCGCCCGCATTCACGCACTATTGGGCACGAAGAAGCTGTTTATCGGTGGGCTGCTCTGTGGGATTCCCATGTTTGTGCTTTTCCCTTTGACGAGTGCCTTGGCACGGGCATATGGCGTGGGCCGGGTTGTATATTTGTCAGTGACTCTTCAAATCGCATTCGCCCTGGGTGTAAACTCGTCTTACGGTATGTTGTCGTTGTCGTTGACTGAATAAAGGTCAAACTGATTGGTATCTTCAGGTTGCATCTTCATTTATCTCTCTGCTGCATCTCCCAATCGTGCATCTTTGGGTGCGACGAACGGTCTTGCGCAGCTACTCGTCTCCATAATGCGTGCCATTGGTCCAGTAGTTACCACGTCGCTCTTCTCCTTGTCATTGGCAGAAGGGTACCTGGGTGGTGGGATGATATATCTTGTCCTTTTGGGTGTTTCAGTGATGTCCATCGCGTTTGCAACCGCCCTTCCACGGCAAGTGAGGCGGTTGGTGTAGCTCACTGGAAACGCCGCGGCGTGGTCACAGCACTTGGAGTGCTGAAGCAATGACACACGAATACCATGATCACGGAAGCATGCCCACCAGGAAAAGGTTCAGTTGTTAGCGATATAAAGTAGCTTGCTTACGGTCATATAATAAACAAATTTCACACGTCCGTCGGATGGAGTAATGTGTATTTTGGTCGGGTGCAAGTTGTCATGGGCAACATCTTCTGAATATTCTGAACGCCTGTCCGCAAGTAGAGGTGTGATAAAGAGCCTTGTCACTTGTTTGGTGCATTCCAATTCTCCAAGTACATCCGTACATAATCGTACAAAAACAAACCTTCAAAGCCTCTGCATCAAAATACATTGTATGCCCTTGCAAGTGCAACAGTCTCCGCCGGAGCGATATCCGCAAGCTCACCATTAGCGCGCACATCGAAGGACTCGGGGTCAACCGTTACGTGTGGCGTGGCATCGTTCCATTTCATGTCCCCTTTACGAACGCGACGACAGCCACGCACCGCCTCCACACGCTTGGACAACCCGTATTTGGCGATAACTCCAGAGTCGATAGACACCTTCGAAACAAAACTGACCGAGTTCCGTGCCGCTGACGCTGGATGTGCGCCCCACATGGGCCGCCCGTAGAAGGGTTGAACCGTAGGAATGGATGCATTCGCATCACCCATCTACAGCCCAGATATGAGGGAATGAAGTCTACGTTGTTTCTGGAATCGTACCTGCGCCCAAGCTATGACACCGGATTTGAGCACCATCTCGGGCTTGGAGCCAAAGTTCTCTGGCTTCCAGAGAACGAGATCGGCCAGTGCTCCAACAGCAACCTGGCCAACCAAATGTGAGATGCCATGGGTGATCGCACTGCGGAAAAGTACAGTTAGCAGTGAGAAAAGGTGAATTCAAAATAACTGCTCACGGATTAATGGTATACTTTGCAATGTATCGTTTAACTCGCCCGTTGTCGTGACCCTCGGAATCACCGAGAGCAGTGAGTGGGCCACGGAAGGTACGCATCTTGCTCGCCGTGCGCCACGTGCGGCTCACAACTTCAGCGACGCGGCCCATTGCCTGGGAGTCCGAACTGATCATCGAGATCGCACCGGAGTCATGGAGAACGTCTTCAGCCGCAACCGTCTCTTTACGTATACGCGATTCTGCGAAAGCCAAGTCTTCTGCATTCGATTTGTCCAGGTGATGGCACACCATCAGCATCTATTCCTAGGATGAGACGGAGTGGGAGTGGGTGAACTAAGTGTCATACATCCAAGTGTTCGTCGAGAGTGTTGTTCGCAAAGGGTCGGGTTGGGTTTGTAGAAGACGGCAGGACATTATCGAGGCCACAGACCGTGATGATGTCTGGGGCATGCCCACCGCCTAGATGGGAGTCAGCTACCAGGGACGGTAAATTCTAAGATGTACAACCTGCTCCTTCGGTGTGATATGTATGTATAGTACGATCGCCGAACGCAGCGATTGTCGCTATAACGAGATGAGCAAAGGGACAACACTGTCTCTGTGAGACATACTCTCTACGAAGCCAGATTCGTTCAGAGTATCTGTGTGTATGTTTACCTGAAGTGTCATTGAGTGCGCAACAACGCTGTGGAATACAGTCACAACAAACCTGGACATCGTGAGCATCCCCAACGTTCAATGCGTTGACGATGGCTGCTGGAGTGGAGCCCCAGTCTTCGTGGAGCTTCAAACCCGCTGCGCCAGCTTTGACAATGTCTTCAAGGGCAGAAGGGCCTGCATCATTGCCTTTCCCCGTGAAGGCAAAGTTCATCGGTAACGTATCTGTGGCGGCCAACATGTGCTTGATGTAAAATGGGCTTGGTGTGCACGTTGTCGCGTTTGTTCCGGCACTAGGACCAGTCCCTCCACCAATCATCGTTGTGGTACCCGAAGAAAGCGCTTCGATGACTTGTGTTGGTGAGATATAGTGGACATGTGCGTCGATCGCGCCAGCAGTGACAATAAGTTTCTCTCCAGCAATTACTTCGGTACTTGATCCGACGGTTAGCGATGGGTGAACGCCATCCATGACATCTGGGTTGCCGGCCTTTCCAAGACCTACGATGGACCCATCTTTCACCCCGATGTCCGCCTGAACCGAGGTTCAGCTTGGGAGCTGGGTTCAGAAGACGGCCGCTCACCTTGTATATTCCTGACCAATCAACAATGAGCGCGCTGGTGATAACGAGATCAAGGGCCTCCAAAGCCGGGCGATTCGTTGCTTGTCCCATGCCTTCACGGATAGATTTTCCTGCAGAAAGGTCAAAATAGGTTTGCATTATTTCATGGGTAGGACTCGCCTCCACCAAACTTGACTTCATCGCCATATACCGCCTACACTGTATAAGATAGCACCTCGTAACAACAAGATTGTGACTCACCTCGTCACGCTCTACCTCTATCCATAATTCGGTATCTCCCAATCGTACGCGATCCCCAACAGTCGGCCCGAACGCCGCTATGTATGTCTCGCGGCTAACCGAAGTGTCTCCACGCACCTCTTGTGCGCCCGGCTCCGGTACGGATAGGAAGCCGCGTTTCAGCAGATCCGACAGTATTGCGTCGCGTGATGCGTGATCCAGGGGACCAGTTGCAAGGGAATTACCGCCCGAGATGACTTTTGCGCCTCCGATCGCGCAGAGTGTCACTGTTTTGACGTCCCCTGGCTCGAAGCGGACTGCGGTACCTGCTAGAATATCAAGACGATTTCCATACGCGCGGCCGCGATCGAAAGACAGGGCATTGTTCGCCTCGATGAAGTGGTAGTGCGAGCCAATCTATGTTTGGTCAATACTATTCACCCATCTTGCTTGTTACACCGACCTGCACTGGCCGATCTCCGGTATTTGTGACACGCAGGCGAATGCGGTCACGACCTTTGTTGATAATAATGTTCTCTGTGCGCGCTATGACTGCACCTGGGAGATTCTCTCGCGAATAGAGCAAGGGATCTTGCACTGGGAAAAGGTCATTGGACGGGATGGGGAGAAAGGACCCTGAGAGGGCAGCCGCTATATCTCCGTCTTCTGTTTCGATCGGATTGTGGACTGTCACTAAAAAAACACTTTTCTGGTGATCAGGTCGTAGAAAGTAAACTTATGGATGCTGAGAGACCCATCGTGGAATGTGCCTTCTACTTGAATTTCGTGTAAAAGTAACGGAACCGATGGCAAGACGTGACGTCTCCCCAGAAGTTTCCTTCCCTTATCCATGAGCTCTGAAACGGAATGAACACCATCACGTATGAGTTCTTGAAGCTGGGAAGCGATGAGAGCAGTCGCTTCAGCCTGATTCAAGCGGAGACCCCTCGCTAGGCGTTTTTGGGAAAGAAAACCGAGCTATACGTACGAGAAAACATTAGACATGAATAGCATAAATGATATAGATATAATACTTGATGGAGTGCGAGCTTTTCGTGCTCCCGAGGCGACAGACGCATGCTTGTCAGATCAAGTGTCAGATGCCTTGGCCAGATAAAGGGTGGCGGGATTGAAATAAGATACCGGGAGTCGATCTTTCGATTTCACGAGCCCAGACCACCTTCCTTTTACGGTATGTCGCTCTCACGTATGTTCGTTTTTCCGAAAATCTACTACAATGGATGACTTCCCGTAATGATTTGGCACACCAAATCTTCTCTAAATTCACGTGATGGCATTTTGGAAATCAGTTGTCTAAATTTTGGCAACCTGTAACTCTGCTGCACCAAATCTAGAGTAGGGTATCCAGATCAAGTAATCAATCTCCAACACTCTGACAATCTGAGAATGCGCAGGCCCCAACACCGGGCCCATACCCATACAGTTCATGTTCAACCTTGCCTGTAGATGCAACAATGAAGATGCTGCAGTTGCAGCCTTGTTTGCTGTTATCCTCATTTCCATCCTTGCAGCCTGTGAAGCATGGAACGAGCGACGCCGACCACACAGGCTCTACCTCTGTTGGGGAGAGCTGCTGCCAAATCCACGCGTTGGAACACCTTGGCAAAGGCTGTGGGAAAGCCAGGAAGACCACACATTTATAACTGATGAACAGCGCACATGAAGGGATCATACTCACAGTGAACTGGTGACTGTGGTGAGATATGAAAGTGGGCTTGAAGCAGCAACAGAGAGATCTTGTAGGTGAAGCAGATGGGTGTCTGGCACACAACAGATGAGAACTGATGTTTATACAAGAGAGGGAAACATACCTGGCACACAACAGATGAGAACTGATGTGGACCAGGAGCGTACAAGCTATACTACTTATACAAAAATACAGAGTGACGCAGGTAACAGCTGGTCACAGTAAATACAAGACGCATTGTTCTACAAGTGGACAAAGGAGTGTACTGTTCTGGAGAACAAGGCGTATAGAACAAAGAAGGTCTGGAACATGATATCATAGTGACATCATAATAAAGATAACAACAAGGATCAGAGTACAAGGACGAAATACAAGGGGAGTCCAGAGGAGTCCATGCTGTCATTGTACAGTGATGTCATAGATAAGAAAGTCCGAGATTGTAAAGATCATATACAGTATAATCTAATCTACATAAGTCCAATATATCTTATCTAAAGCAGTCCGTTATCTGCATGTCCATTGAGCCGCTAGATGCGCTCAGGTCACTTATCAACAATAACTATGATGGGATTCGACGTCGCAAGTTTTCATTTATTATTGGAGGGCCCTGGGAGGTTCGGGGAATGTTGGAAGACCACACCTATCCCACAAAACGATGTCAGTGCACTTGGTGCCCCAAGGTTGACTTGTCACGGTACGCAAGGGACGGACTCTTACTATACGGATATGACCCCTTAGTAAGTAGTAATGTGTCATGGACTAAGTGCATCAGTCAGCGGTCGTAGTATCACATGTTAGATACTATGACTCATTCCTAGTAGTAGCTGTAGTAGGGTTCGAGCTACTTACGCTACTAGTCGTCTCGGGTTCAAGAGGAGCTTTAAAGTATCCTCTCACATGTATAAATAGTGGCTCGATAAGACCAAGATAAGCCATCTTGGTCTTCTTCAATCACCACTTTCCATTCGTCTCTTTCACGCATGTCTCGCTCGCCCCTCTGTGCGAGTCGTCTTCATTGGTCCTTCGGATTACCTAGTGGCACAACTTGCCCTAGTGTACGAATTAGATCACGTGTCCAGATAAGCGCCGTGTATCTCGTGATTAGGTCATGTGACCCTCGAAGAATATTCCGCTAAGTTGTAAACGCCCTTTCGCAGTCCAAGTCGGACTAACGCCAGTGGTGGCGTTACATTAAGACCAAGATCTACCCATCATGGCGTTTACAACTCGAGACCAGTGGAGAAACTTTCAAACCTACTCCCTCAAACGAAGGGGAGATCGCAACGTCCCAACACAATTTCTAAGAGCCGCCAGGTGGAGAGAATACAGAGGAGAGACAGGGTACTTCGTAGACTTTGCATCGGGCCCAACCCAATACCGCCCCGTTGAGTTTAACTTCGACCATCTGTGTTGGGTTGAAATCACTTGGAACCCCATAGACAATCGCTACGACGCAATTTGCCCCGCAGGAAGAAACTACAACTGCGACATCGATTCAAGGACTCTACCCACACACACAGAGTGGGGACGTATAGACGGACAACCAGAAGAGGAACCAAGCACCTCCGAACCTAGGACCCCCGCACCATCAGAGACCAGTGGAGACGACGAAGAAACAAACGATGATGACGAAGAATCAGAAGTCGGGGACATAATACAAACAGCTGAGTCCCTTCGCATAAATGAACCAGAGAACATCAAAATACACCCCTGTTACGTTTCGGATCGATTGGTGCCTCGGGCCGGGAAGTGAACACTGACGCGTCGGCTATGACACCACCGTCAGCAGTATTTCGTCATGGACTTGTAGGATCAGTCAGCCGGGTAAGCTCCGGCACATGTGATTGTACGATAACGGATCGGATCTCAGAATGACTCGTAGTGACTCATACTAGGATAGCTGTACTAGGGTTCACGGTACTTACGCTATTGGCTAGTAGTATTCAAGCGGTGCTTCAAAGCCCACACGTATCTGTATAAGTAGAGTAGTGCGAAGACCAAGAACGGCATCTTGGTCTTCTTCCAATACCACCACCATCTACTCGTCTTTGCTAAGAGGTTTCCCCTCTTAAGTGAGTCGTCCGGTATATCCCCTTAAAGACCAGGGATCCCCGTGACTTATCCTTGCCTGTCCCTTCGTGGATCAGTGGACTTCCCTGCAGACGTCGCAGCCTACCAAGTATATCTATATCGTAATGACTGTGTAGCCTCCCCGTACCACTCTTTCTTTATCATCGACAGTACCTCTTGGGCCAACGCCAAGTATATCGACGTGATCCCTCAAGGCGTCATCCAACTGGAAGACCTCCACGCTTACTTTGGGAGAGACGAGAGCCTTCAACCTCATCCTGCCTTCTATCCTCAGACCTTTGCTAACCATAACTTCCGACTCTCAAGGATCGCCACACGTCAAGAGGCCTAAGTCAGGCAAACGTCTGTGGTAGACGTTACAACCCCCCTGCAGAAATGGCTACCGCAACAATCACCCAAGTAGACCCGACAACTGAAGAAGCCCGAAGAATTACAGAAGAAGCAGAGGCCTACCTACGACCCATCAACCCAAACACAGGACATTGAATGACGGCCGATGACGCGGCGATTTTCCGCGCAGTAGGACCAGATGTCCCTGACCCCCCACCAGGAGCAGGAGAGCAAACGCGACCCAGAAGAGCGGAGGCAACTTCGGCCAAGGACTGCCAGGCGGAGGAAGACCACTGTTCGGAGGAGACAGAAGACAACCACAATTCGGAGGCGGAGGAGGAGGAGACCCCTTCGGCGGAGGACCACCACCCGGAGGACCAGTCCCAGGAATCCCTCACGGATCTGACAAATTAGTGGGAGAAACCCCAACATCTTTGACGGAAACAGAGATGAGTACGAGTCCTTCCTCATGCAGTGGCACATATACTGGGGACAGAATTCAGAAGTGCCAATCATGACCAATGTCTACTGGCGATGCCTACTATTCTTAGGCTTACTGCAGGTGTCAAACTGGACCCTTGGCTTCCTCCAATGGCTCAATAATGAACTACACCGGGGAGAAGCCGATATGATCCCTTCCTATGGGACACCCTCACAGCGGGATTCTTGGATCGATTCTCCAACATACTAGAGCAAGAACAAGCGCAAGCCATGTTGGCAAAAGGATTTAAGATGATCGGAGACAACATTGACGTGTACGTCACCAACTTCGAGCAGCTGGCACGGAAGGCTGACTATTGCCTCAACGACCGCCAAATGCTGGACCGATTCATGGCGGGGCTACCGAGAGCCCTGTTCACTAAAATATATGAGCTGGACGACCCCCAGACCTTCAACGAATGGAAGGAAGCTGCCCTCTGAAGGCAAAAACAATATATCCACCTACGGGCTCGCCTGGGAATCAACACTGCACCACGTACCACCCCAATACCAAGACCCCAGCAAAACCGAGGCTACGCCCCGCAATGGGCACCACCCAGATTCCCACCACCTCAATATGACCCAAATGCCATGGACACGTCGGCAGATCGCACCCGTGTGTGCCTTGCCGAGGTAGGAGACCCAAATCGTGGAAGCTACCAACGAACCCCATTCCCATCAAGAGGAGGATCAGGGCAAAATCAAGGGGGAGGACAACGTCGTGACATGAGGGAAGTTGTTACGGTTTCGCCCGTAACTGTTCCCCCGAACACCCCTAGATGACCTCGGAACACTGCCGTGAAGCGATCACGTGCTGAAGAAGCCAAAGAAGAGGTTGTAGTTATGGGATATGGGGCGTGGACAACCCAACAACCAGCTAAGTCACGTGACTTTCCCAACTACCATGGATTCGCTCAAGAATACTGGGAGTAGATCACGTGATCTTACGTCAAACGCCCGTCACGTGACCCTGGCACGTGACCTGGCTAGACTCGCACCAGAAGGGTCCAGATGAGCTTGTGCCTGGACCGGTCTCGACTGCCTCGTGTTTGTGATGACTCGTATGTGCCTGATCGATTGTGCCTTGATTCTGATGGATTGTACACGTTTGCGTTCTGATTGGATGGAAGCAGCGCTCATACAGCTGCGGATCTTTATCTCTGACTCATACCTTTGCGCCTTACTGCCATTGGTCGATTGTTATCTCTGACTCGTTTGTGACTCATTCCTAGGATCCGGATATTAGGGTTTCGGAGTTCCAAGCTGGGGTTCAAACCTCCTTGGACACGTATATAGACTGGGGCTTATGGTCGCTGAAGACCTAAGCTTGACTTCTTGGATTATACCACCCATTGTAGTGCCTCCTCTGCGCTGTCTTGCCAGTCAAGTGCTGTTAGCTACCTTTGGTGCCTATACATCTGTTGAATCGTCCTTAGCTGAGGGATCGCCGTGAGGCCCCTATCCTTTCCTTTCCGCTCTACTCTTGCCGTTCAAGGAACGTGCTGTATCATTCTCCTTTGGTTGTGCTGTCTTGCCGACCATTTGCTCATATCAACTTCGACTTGCTCTCTTCATCGCCCTCTGCATCCTCTGGGCCACTCTACTACGCCTCGTTATCGAGCTAGTACAAGATCGAGCACGTGACTTCGACATATCCCGGTGATCGTTGGGTCGTCCCGAAAGCCTTGTCCGCAGTACAAGAAGGAACGTCCGGTGGAACGTTACAGAAGTGATATGCTACAATTGTAACAACCCGGGTCACTTCTCACGAGAATGTACACGCCCCAGAAAGCCAAGACAGCCGATCCAACCACGTGCAAGCACAAGTCAAAGCGCAGACACCGACTACTACAGTCAAGAACCGACAATAGTGCACCGTGCAGAAGCTACACCAGAAGAACAAGCCAAAGGGTGGATGGAGACGCTAAGGGGAGCCAGCGACGAGGTTAAGGACCTCGTATTCAAAGACCTATGGACCCAAGAGGGTTTTCAGGATGCCTAAACCCATCGGCCTGGGTGAGGGCAGTTAATTGTAACTCTGTAATCATGACTTGCTACCGTTTGCTTCGAATTCCAGTCTCGATTCGCACCAGTTACTCCATGGCCGACGTAAAAGGGCTCGTAGATTCCGGAGCCACTGACAACTTCATAAGACCCACCTTCGCGAAACGAATGGGCCTTGGGCTACAAGCCCTTGAAAAACCAAAGAAGATATGGAACATAGACAACACGGAAAACAAAGCTGGGTCCATTACTCACTTCGTAGACTTAAACGTTCAAACCAACAAAACAAATAAGGTCATGAGGTTCTTAGTCACGGACATAGGAAACGAAGACCTCATCCTCGGATACCCCTGGCTAGCAACCTACGAACCTACCATCAGCTGGGCGCATGCTACAATCCACGAAGACACCCTCCCGGTGGTACTCCGATCAATCAACCCCACGGAAACTAAAACTACCATCGCCGGCGCAGTAACCCAAGACGAAGCCGAAGAAATCATCTGGGAACTTGAAGAAGAATGCCAGATACGGACCACAGCCACCGAACTCGCCATCGCCGCCCACCAGAATGATACCGTGGTCACAGCCATCCCCGAGCCGTACCAACGCTTTGCAAAAATCTTCAGCGAGGAAGCGTCCCACCAGTTCCCACCATCAAGACCGTGGGACCATGCGATCGACTTCAAACCCAGCACCCCCCTCAGCATCGATTGTAAGGTCTACCCAATGTCACAAGACGAAGACGGACAATTACGCGACTGGCTAAAGGAACAACTCAAGATGGGTTACATACGACCATCAAAGTCACCTTATGCCTCGTCGTTCTTCTTTATCAAGAAGAAAGATGGAAAACTAAGGCCGGTACAAGACTACAGACGAATCAATGCCTGCACAGTGCGTAACCAATACCCGCTACCCCTTATGTCAGAACTCATCAACGACCTCGGAAACGGGTGTATCTTCACCAAACTGGACATCCGTTGGGGGTACAACAACATACGCATCAAAGAAGGCGACGAACATAAGGCGGCATTCAAAACGAAATACGGGCTATTCGAACCACTCGTCATGTACTTCGGACTCACAAACTCACCGGCCACATTCCAGAATATGATGAACGACATACTAGGTGACACCATCCGCGCCTTTGCAACCATGGGCACCATCATCCGTGTATATATGGATGACATTGGAATAGCGACACTAGAACACGCAGGACTCCAAGCACACATAAAGGCCATATGCGCAGTACTCCAAGTCGCAATGGATCACGATCTCTACTTCAAACCGTCCAAATGCATGTTTCACCAACCGCGAATGGATTACCTGGGGGTAATCCTTGAAAAGGGGGTAACTTGCATGGACCCTGTAAATATTGCAGGCATACATGACTGGCCCACACCAACGAAAGTACGTGACGTACGATCCTTCCTAGGCTTCTGCAATTTTTACCGCCTCTTCATTCGCGGTTTCGCCACACACGCACGAGCCCTCAACAGACTTACATGCAAAGACACCGAATGGACATGGGGCAAAGACGAAGAAATGGCTTTCCAAACCCTCAAAAATCTAGTCACCAGCGAACTGGTACTAGCTCATCCCACACTAACGGATCAATTTGAACTTGAAGTGGACGCATCCGGATACACAGTAGGTGCAGTTCTCCTCCAAAAGAAGCAAGACGGGAAACACCATCCCATTGGATACTTCTCGGCCACCCTAAATGAAGCAGAACGCAACTACAACATTTACGACCTAGAACTCCTAGCCATCGTCAAAGCGCTACGACACTGGAGGCATTTCCTAGCAGGATCGCCACATAAAATCAAAATCTTCTCCAACCACCTCAATCTCACGCACTGGAAGTCACCACAAAAGATAAGTCGTCGCGTAGCCCGAGAAGTCCTAGAACTTATGGAATATGACTTTGAGATCCACCACATCAAGGGAACAAACAACGGCCACGCAGACGCACTATCGAGGAGACCAGACTACGACAGAGGAGAAAAGGATAACGAAGGAGTCATAGTCCTACCAGAGAAGGTATTCGCGCGAAATCTCACCACGCAAAGCCCAGAGACACACAATCAAGATGAGCAAGTCATACGCCCTTGGGTAGACCCACACAAACTCAAGAAAGTCGAAGGAATCTGGTATCGTCAAGGGGCACGGGTAATCACGGGGAAGCTGGAAGAGATCTGCACCATTATTGCGAATCACCATGACCCCCCCGTCTATGGCCATCCAGGGATCAAACGAACAGCAAGAATCATCAAACGAGACTTCTGGTGGCCAAACATGCTGAAACACGTGACTGAGTACGTCCAAGGTTGCGCAGAATGCCAACGACACAAAGTCAACAACCGCCCGACAAAAGCCCCACTGGTACCCATCACGCCAACAACTGACGCTAAGCCATTCGAAACTATTGCACTCAACTTAATCACTAAACTACCAGAGTCACAGGGATACGACTCCATCCTCACCGTAACCGACCATGACTGCACCAAAGCATCAGTCTTCATTCCCTGTAACGAGGAAATATCAGCGGAAGAAACCACAGCCCTGTATGTCACCCACGTGTTTCGGAGATTTGGATTACCGGCAAAGATCATCAGCGACCACGACCCATGCTTCGCATCGAAGTTCACACGAGAGCTATGCCGGATCCTCGGCATCTATCAAAATATCTCCACGGCATACCACCCCCAAACAGACGGACAATCCAAGCGCACTAACCAATGGCTAGAACAATACCTCCGGTTCTGGACCAACGAGCGTCAAAATAACTGGGCGCAATTCCTACCCATGGCAGAATTCACGCACAACAATTGGCCACATGAGGCAACAAGGAAGTCCCCATTTGCGCTCATGATGGGATATGACCCTCGCGCTGATTGGATCGATAAGCCATCACCCATCCCACAGGTGCTCACGCGACTCCAACAATTCCGAGATGCACGGAAAGAAGCCCAGAACCTTATCCAAAAGGCGCAATCTCTATGGATCAAACACTGCGATACGCCCAAGTATCAGGTGGGAGACCAAGTATGGCTAGAAGGGCGCCATCTCCAAACCAATCAACCGACGACCAAACTTGCGGCAAGACGGCACGGCCCATTCCGGATCACACGAGTCCTATCACCGGTCAACTACCAACTTGAACTTCCCACACAGTGGAGTATTCACCCCGTGTTTCATATCGATCTACTCACGCCTTACCGAGAAACACCCATGCATGGGGAAAACTTCCAGCACCCACCACTGGATTTGGTGGATGGAGAAGAGGAGTACGAGGTGGAGCGCATTCTAGACTCCAGACGATTCGGCCAGAGCAAGAAATTGCAATACCTCATGAAATGGAAGGGGTACCCAGACTCGGAGAACCAGTGGGTCGACCAACACGACATATTTGCTGACGAAGCCCTGGCGGAATACAAACGGAGCTTGAACTCGAGAGAGACGCATATAAGACGGGGACAAATCACGACTAAATCCCCATCCTTTCACACTGGACTCCTCACTCAACCAACAATGTCTCTTCCCTCTACCACCTCTCCCGCCTCTCTCGCTTCCCGTCTCGTCAATAGCCTCACCCACAAAGAGCTTCGGGCAGCCCTCAACAACACCCAGTCCATCATCGACGTTGACGAACCCGACGAACCTGCCACGTACCGGCTTCTCAACTCCAACAGCGACCACCTCAACATGGCGCCATACACCGAGGCCGAAATTACTCGGCTTCGTACAGCTGTCAGACTCTTTGCAAGTCCCCCACTTCGACCTGACCCAGTACGGGTCAAAGTCAAACAAGAAGAAGATGCCCGCAACTCTGAAGTGGCAGGATTGGATGAAGGTGCGGGACTGGAAGGAGTCGGCAGAGGACTGGAGGCGGCGACAACTGGCAGTGGCAGCAGCCAGGTGAGCTGTCGTCTATCACCGACGCTGCCAACACACCGAGATGCTGAGAGGGCAGCATATGAAGCAGTAGAAGGGACACTAAGGGAATGGTACCCAGTTGAGCAGCCATACCTGATCACCGCAACCGACTCTGATGACCCCTGGGAAACACCGTACGCGTGCGACTCCACCGGTCGCCCCATATACCACGGCGGCGTAGTGGTCGACACCCAAGACGCCACCCTACCCGCCGTTCGCCTTCGATACCTAGGGGGGTCGTCGCGAACTGCCCCGCACGGATACAAGCACAATCGAGGGGAGGACTTCGTCCACTACCCCATCACTGATGCCCAGGGGGTGACGCGCCAAGCCACCTACGTCCAGGTCATCGCCAGGCCAGACCCCCTGGTCCTCGGCCTCGTGGACGACAGCGACAAGGTATACAGTCGCCCCCTATACGCTGAGCCCCACGTTCGAGAAGCGGGCAAGCCTCACTACGCCCCCAAAGACCTGTACGCCCTCGTCGGAGGGCACAGCAACCAGCACCGGATGGATCGCGCCATCAACGAGTTGAAGGACGTAGGCCTGAAGGCAGAGGTAACCCGCTTCCGCACCTACAAACATGAGGCAGAGAGGATGGAGCAGCGCCTCCACGCCCTAGCCCAGGCGCTCGGAGGGGTACAGGCAGAGTTGGCTCGGTGCAAGTTCCAGTTAGAGATGGCAAACACATTGGATCGGATTATAGAGAGGCAGGAAGCATGGGTCGGGGGGATAGGCCCCACTCAGCGCTGTGGTCGTCGTGGCTGAAAAGGGGGTGATGTCACGGTATGCAAGGGACGGACTCTTACTATACAGATATGACCCCTTAGTAAGTAGTAATGTGTCATGGACTAAGTGCATCAGTCAGCGGTCGTAGTATCACATGTTAGATACTATGACTCATTCCTAGTAGTAGCCGTAGTAGGGTTCAAGCTACTTACGCTACTAGTCATCTCAGGTTCAAGAGGAGCTTTAAAGTATCCTCTCACATGTATAAATAGTGGCTTGATAAGACCAAGATAAGCCATCTTGGTCTTCTTCAATCACCACTTTCCATTCGTCTCTTTCACGCGTGTCTCACTCGCCCCTCCGTGCAAGTCGTCTTCATTGGTCCTTCGGATTACCTAGTGGCGCGACTTGCCCTAGTGTACGAATTAGATCACGTGTCCAGATAAGCACCGTGTATCTCGTGATTAGGTCACGTGACCCTCGAAGAATATTCTGCTAAGTCGTAAACGCCCTTTCGCAGTCCAAGTCGGACTAATGCCAGTGGTGGCGTTACATGACTGGTCGTTCACTTGATGGTGTGGGTGCGCTTGGACTTGTTCTGCATTACTTAGGCTTGGCAATGCTCAAGGTAAGTCTTCAACAAATTTTTGCACTAACACCTGCTACTTTGAACAGGTACCTCCAATTTGCAGAGGACATACTTTACAGAACCCTCTTGCAGGTTCGGGAAGCACACATTTCCATGCCAGGGAGTATAGCAGAGCTGGAACAGCTCTCATCGCTCATCAAGGAGTGCCATGCACTTCTTGAGGGTGCATTTGGTTTGATTGATGGCTTATCACTCTGTGCACAGGTTTCTGATGACCCCGAAATCGAAAATGCGACTTACAATGGATGGAAGTCAGATCATCATATCAACAATGTTTTCGTATTTTCACCTGAAGGCCATCAGGAAAACCATGTATTTACTTATTCATACTTTTCCATACTTTTTCATTCTTTTCAGAAAACAAGTAGAAAAAGTAAGAAAAAGACATCCCTCTTTCTTTTTTTTTTACTTGCTGAGCTGCCAAAAAAAGTACAGGATAAGTAGAGTACCAAATGACCAAAAATTGACAAAATAAAATGTCCAAAAATGGAAATATTGGATCAAACTTTATTTTTTGGTCCGAAAATTTCCATATATGGTAATAAATTGGACCAAAATTTCAAAAAATCGGACCAAAATCGGACCAAAATCCAAAATTTCCCCAGAAATATGCCTAAAAAGTAGGAAAAGTAAAGAAAAAGAAGAGGGGATTTCTTTTTTTAAGTAGTTGGTACTTTTCTGAAAGGGTCCTTTTTTCCCTTGCTAAAAGAGCAAAAAGAACAGAAAGTACAAATAAGTAAAACATGGGTTTTCCTGATGAGGTAAGTTTGATTCTTAGGAGTTTCATCTCACTGATGTTCTGCTCCCTCTATGTTACGGTACGGGAGAAGTGGACTCTTACTTACGGTCATGACCTCGTTCGTAAGTAGTAATGTGTCATGGACAGTCGCGTCAGTCAGCAAGGACAGTAGAATCACATGCCAATAGGGCATGACTCATTCCTAGGACAGCTGTAGTAGGGTTCGAGCTACTTATGCTACTAGTCGTACGGATTCAAGAGGAGCTTTAAAGCTACCTCATACATGTATAAATAGTGGCTTGATAAGACCAAGATACGCCATCTTGGTCTTCTTCAATCACCACTTCTATCTCATCTCACTCACGTGTGTTTCGCTTGCCTCTTCGTGCAAGTCGTCTCTATCGATCGGGATACCTAGTGGCACGACTTGCCCTAGTGTACGTTGAGGTCACGTGCCAGATAAGCACCGTATACCTCGTGACCAGGTCATGTAACTTCAAGAGGATATTTCGCTAAGTCGTGAACGCCCTTTCGCAGTCCAAGTCGGACTAACGCCAGTGGTGGCGTTACATTAAGACCAAGATCCTTCCATCGTGGCGTTCACAACTCGAGACCAGTGGAGAAACTTTCAAACCTACTCCCTCGAACGACGAGGAGACCAAAACGTGCCAACACAATTCCTAGGAGCCGCTAGGTGGAGAGAATACCAAGGAGAAACAGGATACTTCGTGGACTTTGCGTCGGGGCCAACCCGATACCGCCCCGTTGAGTTCAATTTTGACAATTTGTGCTGGGTCGAGATCACTTGGAACCCTGTAGACAACCGATACGACGCAGTACGACCCGCAGGAAGAAACTACAACTGTGATATCGACGCAAGAAACCTACCCACACGTGAAGAGTGGGGATGCATAGACGGACAACCCGAAGAAGAACCCAGCACATCCGAACCCAGAACCCCCGCACCATCCGAAACTAGTGGAGATGACGAAGAAACTGACAACGACGAAGAATCCGAAGTGGGAGAAATAATACAGACAGCTGAGTCCCTACATATCAACGAACCCGAGAATATCGAAGTACGCCCACCTGCAGATATGGCAACAGCAACGATCACCCAAGAGGATCTGGCCCTCGAAGAAGCCAGGAGAATTACCGAAGAAGCAGAGTCCTACCTACGCCCCATCAACCCAACAACGGGACACCGTATGACCGCAGACGATGCGGCCATCTTCAGAGCAGTAGGCCCAGATGTCCCCGACCCACCACCAGGCGCAGGAGGACCTCCACCACCCAGAAGACGTGGAGGACCCTTTGGTCAAGGACCACCAGGAGACGGAAGGCCGCCGCACAGAGGAAGACAACCTCAATTCGGAGGAGGAGGTGGAGGGGACCCTTTCGGGGGAGGACCACCACCCCCACCGCCACCAGCAGCAGGGCCAGCGCTGGGAGCACCACACGGGTCGGACAAGTTGGTGGGAGAAACCCCGACCATATTCGACGGAAATCGAGATGAGTACGAATCATTCCTCACGCAGTGGCACATATACTGGGGACAAAATTCAGAGGCGCCGATTATGACCAACGTCTACTGGCGATGCCTACTGTTCTTAGGTTTCATCAAAGGCCCGCGAGTATCCAACTGGACGCTCGGATTTCTCCAGTGGCTCAACAACGAACTGCACCATGGGCGCAACCGATACGACCCATTCCTATGGGATACGTTAACGGCGGGATTTTCTGACCGCTTCTCAAACGTCCTAGAACAGGAACAAGCGCAAGCCACCCTGGCAAAAGGATTCAAAATGATTGGGGACGATATTGACTCGTACGTCACCAACTTCGAACAACTAGCATGGAAGGCTGATTATCGCCTCAACGACCGCCAAACACTGGACCGATTCACGGCGGGCCTACTGAGAGCCCTTTTCACAAAAATATACGAGTTGGACGACCCTCAAACCTTCAACGAATGGAAGGAAGCGGCGCTGAAGCGACAAAAACAATACATCCATCTACGCGCCCGCCTAGGACTCAACACAACACCCCGCAGTACGCCCCCACCGCAACCATGACAAAACCGGGGGTACACCCCGCAGTGGGCGCCACCCAGATTCCCACCACCACGTCACGATCCGAACGCCATGGACACATCGGCAGACAGAACCCGCGCACGCCTCGCAGAGGTAGGAGACCCAAACCGAGGCAACTACCAAAGACCGCCATTCCAGCCAAGAAGAGGACCAGGACAAAATCGGGGAAACGAAACACGTCGAGATATGAGGGAAGTTATCTGTTACAACTGTAACAATCCCGGCCACTTCTCACGAGAATGTACGCGCCCCAGAAAACCAAGACAACCTCTCCCACCACGTGCAAGCACGAGTCGAAGCATGGACACTGACTACTACAGTCAAGAACCGACGACAGTGTGCCGCGTGGAGGCCACACCAGAAGAACAAGCCAAGGGGTGGATGGAAACGCTGAAAGGAGCTAGTGACGAGGTCAAGGACCTTGTATTCAAGGATCTCTGGACCCAAGAGGGTTTTCAGGACGCCTGAACCCATCGGCCTGGGTGAGGGCAGTCAATTGTAATTCTGTAATCATGACTCGCTACTGTTCGCTCCGAATTCCAGTATCGATTCGTACAAATTACTCTATGGCCGACATCAAAGGGCTCGTCGACTCCGGAGCCACCGACAACTTTATAAGACCTGCATTCGCTAAACGCATGGGCCTTGGACTACAAACCCTCGAAAAACCAAAAAAGATCTGGAACATAGATAACACAGAAAATAAAGCTGGGTCCATCACACACTTTATTGATCTAGACGTCCAGACCAACAACGTCTCTAAGATCATGAGATTCCTCATCACCGACATAGGAAACGAAGATCTCGTCCTCGGATATCCCTGGCTAGCAACCTACAAACCAACTATCAGCTGGGCGCACGCCACCATCCACGAAGGAACCCTCCCAGTAGTGCTTCGATCGATCAACCCCACAGAAGCGCAAACCACTATCGCCAGTGCAATGACTCAAGACGAAGCCGAAGACATCATCCAAGAGCTTGAAGAGGAATGCCAGATACGTACCACAGCTACCGAACTAGCCATCGCAGCTAATCAGAACACCGTTGTGGAAGCCCTCCCAGAACCATATCAGCATTTTGCGAAAATCTTCAGCGAGGAAGCCTCCCACTGATTTCCACCATCACGACCTTGGGACCATGCAATTGACTTCAAACCGGGCACACCCCCCAGTATCGACTGCAAAGTATATCCAATGTCACAAGACAAAGACGGACAACTACGCGAATGGCTAGACGAACAACTCAAGCTAGGCTACATCCGACCCTCAAAGTCACCCTACGCCTCGTCATTCTTCTTCATCAAGAAAAAAGACGGAAAGCTGAGACCAGTACAAGACTACCGGCGAATCAACGCCTGCACGGTGCGCAACCAATACCCACTACCCCTCATGTCGGAACTCATCAACGACCTCGGAGACGGGCACATATTTACCAAACTAGACGTCCGCTGGGGGTACAACAACGTACGGATCAAAGTGGGCGATGAACACAAGGCCGCGTTCAAGATGAAATACGGATTATTCGAACCCCTCGTCATGTACTTTGGACTTACAAACTCACCGGCAACGTTCCAGAACATGATGAACGACATCCTGGGCGACACAATTCGCATCTTCGCAGCAATGGGCACAATCATCCGCGTCTATATGGACGACATCGGTATTGCAACCCTTGAACACGCAGGACTTCAGGCACACATAGACGCAGTATGCGCAGTACTCCAAGTCGCGATGGACCACGATCTCTACTTCAAACCGTCCAAATGCACCTTCCACCAACCGCGAATGGATTACCTGGGGGTAATCCTTGAAAAGGGGGTAACTCGTATGGACCCCGTAAAAATTGCAGGCATACGTGACTGGCCCACACCAACAAAGGTACGCGACGTACGCTCCTTCCTAGGCTTCTGCAATTTTTACCGCCTCTTCATTTGCGGTTTTGCCACATACGCGCGAGCCCTTAACAAACTCACACGCAAAGACGCAGAATGGATATGGGGCAAAGACAAAGAAACCGCCTTCCAAAACCTCAAACGCCTGGTCACCAGCGAGCCGGTACTCGCACACCCCACACTGACAGACCAATTCGAACTTGAAGTAGACGCATCCGGATACGCAGTGGGCGCAGTGCTCCTACAAAAGAAACAAGATGGGAAACGACACCCCATCGGATACTTCTCGGCCACCCTGAACAAAGCCGAACGCAACTATGACATCTACGACTTAGAACTTCTAGCCATCGTCAAAGCGCTGCGACACTGGAGGCCGTTCCTGGCAGGATCCCCACACAAAATCAAAATCTTCTCAGACCACCTAAACCTCACGCACTGGAAATCCCCACAAAAGATAAGTCGCCGCGTGGCTTGAGAAGTACTGGAACTCATGGAATACGACTTCGAGATCCACCATATCAAAGGAGCCAACAACGGCCGCGCAGACGCCTTATCACGAAGACCCGACTACGACAGAGGAGAACGAGATAACGAAGGAGTCGTCGTCCTACCAGAAGCCGTATTTGCGCGAAACCTCACTACTCAACAACTGGAGACACACGATCAAGACGAAAGCATCATACGTCCATGGGTAGACCCCCACAAACTCAAGAAAGTCGACGAAGTCTGGTACCGCCAGGGCGCGCGAGTTATCACCGGGGGACCAGAGGAAATCCGCATCATCATCGCCAACCACCACGACCCCCCAGTTTACGGCCACCCCAGAATCAAACAGACGGCGAGAATCATCGAACGAAGTTATTGGTGGCCAAACATGCTGAAACAAGTAACAGAATACGTCCAAGGATGCGCAGAGTGTCAACGACACAAGGTCAACAACCGCCCAACGAAAGCCCCACTAGCACCGATTACACCAAAGCCCGACGCTAAGCCGTTCGAAACCATCGCACTCGACTTCATCACTAAACTGCCAATATCGCAGGGATACGACGCCATTCTCACTGTAACCAACCACGACTGTACCAAAGCAGCAATCTTCATCCCCTGCAACGAAGAAATATCGGCGGAAGAAACTGCAGCCCTGTACATAACTCACATATTCCGAAGATTCGGATTACCGGCAAAAATCATCAGCGATCGAGACCCACGTTTTGCATCGAAATTCACACGAGAGCTGTGCCGAATCCTCGGTATCCATCAAAACATATCCACGGCATATCACCCCCGAACGGACGGACAATCGGAGCGCACCAATCAGTGGCTAGAACAGTATCTCCGGTTCTGGACCAATGAGCGTCAAGATAACTGGGCGCAATTTCTACCTATGGCAGAATTCGCGCATAACAATTGGCCACACGAAGCCACAAGGAAGTCCCCATTTTCACTCTTGATGGGATACGACCCCCACGCTGATTGGGTCGATAAGCCTTCACCCATTCCCCAGGTACTCACAAGGCTCCAGCAATTCCGAGACGCACGGAAAGAAGCCCAAACCCTTATCAAAAAGGCACAGTCCCTATGGATCAAACACCGAGATACGCCCAAGTACCAAGTAGGAGACCAAGTATGGCTAGAAGGGCGACACCTCCGAACCAACCAACCAACGGCCAAACTCGCAGCACAACGACACGGACCATTCCAAATCACACGAGTACTGTCACCGGTCAACTATCAACTCGCACTTCCCACGCAGTGGAGTATACACCCAGTATTCCACATCGATTTGCTCACGCCTTATCGCGAAACGCCCATGCATGGGAAGAACTTCCAGCACCCACCACCAGATTTGGTAGATGGACAAGAGGAATACGAGGTGGAGCGCATTCTAGACTCCAGGAGATTTGGCCGGAGCAAGAAATTGCAATACCTCGTGAAATGGAAGGGATACCCGGACTCGGAGAACCAGTGGGTCAACAAGGATGACATATTCGCTGACGAAGCCATAGCGGAGTACGAACGAAATTCAACCGTCGCCAGGACACATATAAACCGGATGAGCGACGCTAAGTCAACCCCATCCCTTCACACTGGACTCTCTACTCAACCAATGATGTCCTTTTCCACTGCCACCTCTACCGCCCCTCTCGCTGCCCGTCTCATCGACAGCCTCACCCATGAAGAGCTCCGAGAAGCCCTCACCCATGCGCAGTCCATCACCGACGTCGAAGAACCCGACCAACCCGCCACCTACTGGCTCACCAACAGCCGTGGGGACCGCCTCAACACCGCGCCGTACACGGAGGCCGAGATTACTCGGCTTCGCGCAGCTGTCGGACTCTTTGCGAGTCCCCCACTTCGACCTCTCCCAGTCCGAGTCAAGCAGCAAGAAGACGAAGAAGACGCCAGCCACGCTGCGGTGGCAGGAGTGGATGAAGAATCGACCCTGGAGACCGCACGCGGACCAGTGGAGGCAGCAACAGCTGGCGGCAGCAGCGGCACGACGAGCGTGCATCCTCATTCGACGCCGACAACACATCGCGACACTGAGAAAGCAGTGTACAAGGCGGTAGAAGGAACATTAAGGGAGTGGTACCCAGTTGAGCAGCCTTACCTTATCACGGCCACCGACTCTGACGACCCCCACGAAACTCCATATGCCTGCGACACCATGGGACGACCCTTGTATCTGTTGATAAGTGACCTGTGCGCACTTAGCGGCTCAATGGACACGCAGATAACGGACTGCTTTAGATAAGATATATTGGACTTATGTAGATTAGATTATTATGATCTTTACAATCTCGGACTTTCTTATCTATGACATCACTGTACAATGACATCATGGACTCCTCTGGACTCCTATTGTATTTCGTCCTTGTACTTACTTCCTTTGTTTTATCTTTATTGTGATGTCACTATGATATCATAGTCTAGCCTTCCCTTGTTCTTTGCGCTCTTGTTCTCCTTCTGCACACTCCTTTGTGTCCCTCTGTAGAACAACGCTCCTTGTATTATGTGACTCTATGTTACTTCTGTTGTACTAGTGTCACTCCTGTATTTTGTATAAGTAGTACAGATTGTACGCTCCTGGTCCACATCAGTTCTCATCTGTTGTGTGCCAGACACCCATCTGCTTCACCTGCAAGATCTCTCTGTTGCTGCTTCAAGCCCACCTTCATATCTCACCACAGTCACCAGTTCACTGTGAGTATGATCCCTTCATGTGCGCTGTTCATCAGGTTATGGGCCCTGGTGCCCTAGCCACTCCACTTGGCTGGTCACTGTGTTCTTAGGATCACACACTAGGCTAAGGTCTGTCTGGGGCCTCACCAGCCTTGCCCAAGGCAGTAGACACTGGGGCGCCAGTGGTCTCTGCTGAGGAACCTCCTGTTCATGTACTGCCCAGTAGTCCTACTTTCACCCCTACTGTTTTCCTAGCCCCTGCGCTATGCGCAAGGAGATTGGATCTGGTAGCCCCTTAATACATATCCAGGTGTGCATGGCCCACTGGGCTGTGTATTGTGGAGCTTAGTGCCAGCTGTCTCTGGTGCTCCACACTGGGCGCAGGATCTCCTCACCATGGGAGTGTAAAACCTGGTTCAGACTCTGGGGGGTGTTCACCACTATGGTGTTCTGCAACCAGATACCTGCCTTGTAGCGGCAATGGGAAAGGATTCAGTAAAGCCACTTGTGGCGATGAGGCAACCAACAGGCCGAGGAGGCTGAGGTAGACAGCCTTGGGCTCTGAAAGCATCCATTCCATATCCCCCTGACGCAAACTAGTGAGCCGTGTCCTAGACACATCCTGGCTGGCAGCTGGCTCCTAGTATGGCAAAGGGACCTCCCATCCTGGGCCTAGCCCTTGTATCACTGGCATACCACAGGAGGCAGGACGCGCTAGCGTTCTGGCCTTACAGATTCACAGACAGGAGTGGTACCCCCCATTATATCTTGCAAACTGTTAGAAGCACTGTCGCTGACTGCTCCTTGGCGATAGATAAACCATCCCAATGTCTTCTGCACACTCCTCTTGCGCTGCCTCGCCCACCGGTGTTGCCACCACTGGTGCGGCTGCAGGAGCAACAGCAGGTACCTCAACCGGCCTGCCCCCTATCACTTCTGGATCCACACCCTCCATGCGCCTGTCCAATGCGTATGGCACAACCTTCGGCATGCCTGCGGGCATTCGCCTCGATCAATTCGACGGGACACACTGGAATGAGTGGTCTGGAACGCTGGAGGCAATCCTCACTCTTCATGAGGCTGAGGACGTGTTTACACACCATGCCCCGCCAACCGGAGTCACAGCCGACGAATGGGACTCTATCCAACGTCGGTCCAAGGCGTACCTTCGCCTATACCTCAAACCAGATGTGTACTCCCTTGTCGCTGATCCCTATGCCTACCCCACCTTCGCTGCGAAGTGGGACAAGCTAAAGGATGTGTATGCTGGTGCTTCGGGCAGCACCACCATCTTTAATCTGTGGATCCAGTTAACCCAAGCCCGCCTCGACGACTCCGCACCTATGGCCTCCCAATTGGCCAAGCTCAATGAGCTGCGGGTCGGCCTTTCCAACGCACAGATGGGTGTCACTGACACCCAATTCTGTCTCATTCTTCTCCACGCCCTGCCAGCCTCCTATGAGGTTCTGGCATCCACCATCCTTGCCAGTGGCGCACCCTCCAAACTCAAGCACGCTGAAATAATTGCGCGCATCGTTTCGGAGGAGGCGTGCCGTTCTGGCCCCTCTGGTTCTTCACTCAACAAGGCTGCCCCCATCAAGCCAAGTGGTGGTGCCCGTAAGAAGAAGGATCACTCTCAGCTTACGTGCCACTACTGTAACAAGAAGGGGCATATCAAGCCTGACTGCAGGCAGAGGAAGAAGGATGAAGCTGCGGGGAAGTTGAAGGACACTGGCAACAAGGCTGCCAACTCTCATGTACTCGTACCTACCACCGCCTCCATTAAGGAGGTCAGTGATGAACCGGCCATTGATTGGGCCGCCAATACAGTTGGAGTTGCCTTGTATGCTGCCTCGCGTGTGCGTTGGATGATGGACAGTGGTGCAACACACCACATCACACCACATCGGTCAGATTTCAAGGACTATACCCCATGTCAAGGCAGTGTGCGCCTAGGGGATAAGTCCACAATCGACCAAGTTGGTGTAGGCTCCGTCGTCTTCACTACGAGCCAGGGCATTCCTATCACCCTAAGCAATGTGCTACACCTACCACAGGTGAAAACACGCTTCTTGTCAACGCGTGCACTAGCACAAAAGGGTGCGGAAGTGGCCTTCGACAGTGGCTCGTTTAAAATATCTGTCAATAAAAATTGTGTAGCTGTTGGCTACTTGGAGGACAACTTATACTGGTTGGACGCTTCAAGTATTGGCCTAAATGCTCACGTCAAAAGTGCTGCCACCACTCTTGATATCTGGCATCAGCGCATGGGACACATCTCCTCTGCTGCTCTCAAGTCGTACGGTCCCTCTGCCACTACAGGTATGGACATTGACAGCTCTACCACGCACACTGGTGTGTGTCGTGGGTGCGAGTTAGGCAAATCCACTCGCCAACCCTTCTCTGCATCCTCTACCAAAAGGACAACATGTATCTTTGAGATTGTGCACAGTGACCTAGCCGGTCCTATGCAAACTCAGTCCCTGCAAGGCTCTGCATACACCGCCACCTTCATAGACGACCACTCTAAGTTTGCAGTGGTGTACTTCATTAAGTCGAAGGATCAGTTTGTGAAAGCGCTGCAGATGTATTTGGCCTGGGGTGAAACCCAGACGACCCATAAACTGCGCGCACTCCACTCTGACCGCGGAGGCGAGTACATGGCAAGCCAAGTGCAGGACATTCTCAAGCAGAGAGGGATAGAGCATCACCTTACGATGCCAGGTTCACCACAGTCAAACGGGAAAGCCGAGCGGTTTAACCGCACCATCACGGATAAGGCAATGGCCATGCTACACACAGCTGGCATGTCTAAAGGCTTCTGGGAGCATGCGATGAGCACAGCGGTACACATCTATAACCGCTCTCCCACCCGTACGCTAAAGTGGCGCACACCTTTTGAGCTCTGGTACTCTGGCAAAGTACCAGATGTCTCACATTTACGCGTCTTTGGATGCAAGGGGTACATGCACGTACCCGCTGATAAGCGTCGCAAATTGGATGCGAAGGCCATTGAGGTCACGCTTATTGGGTTTGAGCCTGAATCTAAGGGCTATAAGCTCTGGGACCGCCAAACCCGCTCTGTCAGATTGTCCAGGGATGTGACATTCGACGAGAGCAGCTTCCCGTCCCTCCAGGGTGCTGAGCCACACCCACAACCTTCTCAAGTGGTGTCACAACCACTACCTCCACCAGTAATTGCCGTACCTAGCACATCGGCGTTACCACCACAGCAAGTTCCCTCCCCTGCACACTCCAGCAGTAGTGAGGAGGAGGATGTTGAAGAACTCCTAGACCCAAAACAAGAGCGTCCACACACGCCACCACCACCACCTGCACTGCCCACTCTGCCCACCACTCCAAAGCGTGAGCAAGCCACTCCTACCTCACCACCGCCGCGCCAAAGTGCAACGCGCATTATGCGCCATGTCCCACCTCCCTCACCAGATATGCCTGGAGGTTTTGAGGCTCGTGCACAGCGCAGTCAGCTGTTGCGTGAAATGGACAATGCACCAAGGCGCTCTAGCCGTGTGCCTGTGCCCAACCCTCGCTATTACAGTGGGGACAATGTGGCACTGCGCGGCAGGCGACTGGGGTATGCGGAACTGTTAGCTGCGGCCTACGTTGGCAGAGACCCTGCATCCTATGCAGAGGCCATGCAGTCTGCAGATGCAGATGAGTGGACTAAGGCGTGTCAGTATGAAATGGACGCACTCGCCCACAATGGCACATGGGAGTTAGTGGATCTCCCGCCTAATCGTAAGGCAGTAAAATCCAAATGGGTCTTCAAGCTCAAAGCGGATGGCCGCTACAGAGCTCGCTTGGTGGCTAAGGGATTTACGCAGATCCCTGGCATAGATTTCGATGAAACCTTCTCTCCTGTTGCACGATTTGAGTCGCTGAGATTGCTTCTGGCGTTGGCCGCGCTGGAGGACTGGCACATCCATCAGATGGATGTTAAGTCCGCGTTTCTCAATGGCGTGCTTGACGAGGAGATATACATGGAGCAGCCACAAGGTTTCACCGTTGCTGGTGCAGAGACGAAGGTGTGTCGCCTAGTCAAGGCGATATATGGTCTCAAACAAGCCTCCCGTGCATGGAACTTGCAATTCCATGGAGTGTTACTTGCACTCGGCTTCAAGCGGATGTTTGCCGATGCCAGCGTATATGTGTTGCCTCAACGAGAGGGGGATGGACCACTCTTCGTTATCGTTTACGTTGACGACATCACTATATTGGGTGCTTCGTTGGAAAGAATCAAGCGTTTGAAGTCAGACCTTTCTGAACGCTATGAGATGACAGATCTCGGGGAGATAGAGTCCTATCTTGGTATGCGCATTGTGCGCGACTGCTCCCTCAGACGCATCGAAATAGATCAGTCTGGCTATGTCAAGGATGTCCTTGAACGCTTTGGCATGTCTGATGCCACTCCACACTCCACACCCTTGCCCGCTGGTGCTGACGAGCACCTTCATAAATATACGGGTCAGGCTACTGCCTCTGACATTACGCACTACCAGTCACTCATTGGTAGTCTGCTGTACGTTCAGATTGGTACTAGACCGGACATTTCCTTCGCTGTGTCACGTCTGGCGCAGTATGCAGCGAATCCTTCACCTCAACATCTGCGACTTGCGCAATATGTTCTGGCTTACTTAGTAGGCACTGTGGACATGCGGATAGTCTACGATGGCGCCAGTGGAGACGGCCTTCATGGCTACTCTGATTCTTCCCTGGGTGACCAGGTTGACAACAGACACTCCACTTCGGGTTATGTGTTCCTTTTAGCTAATGGTGCAATAAGCTGGTCTTCGTGAAAGCAAAAGACAGTGGCCCAAAACACTACAGAGGCGGAATACATGGCCATGACCGATGCGGCCAACCAAGCCGCTTGGTATCAGAGCTTCCTTGCGGAACTCGGGTATGAGGTCGACGACCCCATCCCACTACATGGTGACAACAAGGGTGCCATTGACTTGGCCTTGAACCCTGTCACTGGGAGGCGATCAAAGCACATTGCCATTAGGCATCATGTCATAAGGGAGTACATCGAAAAGGGGACCATCACCCTTATTAGAACCCCTACTGCGGAAATGGTTGCGGACGGCTTCACCAAGTCGCTTGCGCGTGTCCTGCTGCAGCAACACAATATTGACATGGGCTTGTGCTAGTCCCAGATTGCTGATCACGGGGAGATGTTGATAAGTGACCTGTGCGCACTTAGCAGCTCAATGGACACGCAGATAACGGACTGCTTTAGATAAGATATATTGGACTTATGTAGATTAGATTATTATGATCTTTACAATCTCGGACTTTCTTATCTATGACATCACTGTACAATGACATCATGGACTCCTCTGGACTCCTATTGTATTTCGTCCTTGTACTTACTTCCTTTGTTTTATCTTTATTGTGATGTCACTATGATATCATAGTCTAGCCTTCCCTTGTTCTTTGCGCTCTTGTTCTCCTTCTGCACACTCCTTTGTGTCCCTCTGTAGAACAACACTCCTTGTATTATGTGACTCTATGTTACTTCTGTTGTACTAGTGTCACTCCTGTATTTTGTATAAGTAGTACAGATTGTACGCTCCTGGTCCACATCAGTTCTCATCTGTTGTGTGCCAGGTATGTCTCCACCTCTCTAATGTAACATCAGTTCTCATCTGTTGTGTGCCAGACACCCATCTGCTTCACCTGCAAGATCTCTCTGTTGCTGCTTCAAGCCCACCTTCATATCTCACCACAGTCACCAGTTCACTGTGAGTATGATCCCTTCATGTGCGCTGTTCATCAGTATCGCGCCGGAGTCATCGTCGACACCGAGGACCAAACACTCCCCGCCGTTCGCCTCCGCTACCTGGGAGGCAACACCCGCACCGCCCCACATGGCTACAAACATAATCGGGGGGACGATTTCGTCCACTACCCCATCACCGACGCGCAGGGAGTAACGTGCCAGGCGACCTTCGTCCAAGTAGTCGTCGGCCCCGACCCCCTCGTACTGGGCCTCGTCGACGACAGCCACAAGGTCTACAGCCGACCCCTATACGCGGAGCCTCAGGTACGCGAGGCGGGGAAGCCCCACTATGCCCCCGAAGACCTATACGCCCTCGTCGGCAGACACAGTAACCAGCACAGGATGGACCGGGCGTTGAACGAGTTGAGGGATGTGGGGCTCAAGGCCGAGGTGACCCGTTTCCGTGCCTACCGACACGAGGCCGAGCGGATGGAGCAGAGGCTTCACGCCTTGGCACAGGCGCTCGGAGGGGTGCAAGCGGAGCTCGCCCGCTGTAAGTTCCGCCTCGAAATGGCTAATGTGTTGGACCGAATCACAGAGCGACAGGAGGCTTGGGTAGGAGGGGTAGGCCCCACTCGGCGCCGTGGGCGTCGCAGCTGAAAAGGGGGTGATGTTACGGTACGGGAGAAGTGGACTCTTACTTACGGTCATGACCTCGTTCGTAAGTAGTAATGTGTCATGGACAGTCGCGTCAGTCAGCAAGGACAGTAGAATCACATGCCAATAGGGCATGACTCATTCCTAGGACAGCTGTAGTAGGGTTCGAGCTACTTATGCTACTAGTTGTACGGATTCAAGAGGAGCTTTAAAGCTACCTCATACATGTATAAATAGTGGCTTGATAAGACCAAGATACGCCATCTTGGTCTTCTTCAATCACCACTTCTATCTCATCTCACTCACGTGTGTTTCGCTTGCCTCTTCGTGCAAGTCGTCTCTATCGATCGGGATACCTAGTGGCACGACTTGCCCTAGTGTACGTTGAGGTCACGTGCCAGATAAGCACCGTATACCTCGTGACCAGGTCACGTAACTTCAAGAGGATATTTCGCTAAGTCGTGAACGCCCTTTCGCAGTCCAAGTCGGACTAACGCCAGTGGTGGCGTTACACTCTAGGAGTTATTATGACCGCTGTGATCAACTCCCAGGGATTTGGCATGATGCCCATGTCGCTTGTCCGATATTCCACACCCTAAGGACTGAGGTGCCAGATGGGTATTTTCTTGTCACAGATACAGCATTTCCTCACAGCATGGACACCATTGCAGGGAAGATTTGCACACCGCTCAAAACTAATGACCCTGTTCCCAATGATCCCATCGCACTCCAGCACCTTTTTCTTGTCAACTGGCATTTATTGTCATACTGTCAGATGGCAGAGTGGGGGATGCACACCCTCCAGGGTTCATTCAGGCGACTGTGGGTTCCCCTTCCGATCACATCTGAAAGCCATCGTTGTCAGTGCATCGAAATATGTGCATGCCTTACCAATGTCTGTGCCCGCTGTGTAGGAATCAGCAAGATTCGGAACGTCTATATTCCAACATGGAAGGCCTCAGAGGATGAGAGTTTGTGGTTGGATCTGGGGGACATATTGTTTGGGGATATCTGGAGGTGTGATCGTGTTTCTCGGTTCCACCTAGAAGTAGTAGAGCAATAATGTGTCGGCGATTTCCCCCATCTCCTGTTGCCCTTCCCCTCTACCATTTGCCGAACCAAATATATACATTTACATTCCACTACACTAGTATTTTTACACCAGGGAGTACTAGTAAGGCAAATTTGAGTGAACTAAAGTCATGGTTGTCAAGGGCTCTCGTGCGCATCGGAGTTGTTCTCGAGAACAGGGGTGGACCGTCATTGCTGACAATGGCGTTCCTGAGGACTATCAGAGTCTGAGTCTGAGTCCAGGTGTCGGTGATGGCAGGGACACTTCATAAACTGGATGTCATCCTTAAGCTCTCGGACTTTGGCCTTGAGTTCATCAATCTTCTCCTTGAGGTTGGAAGTCTGATTCTCCAATCTATCAGCTCGACGAGTCTCCAAGTTAAGAGTATCTTGAAGCTGCTTGTTTTGCAAATGGACCTCTTGAAGCTCTGTGAGAGTTGACTGGAACTGGAATAGGTTCAAGGAGGAGTTGTCACGTTCATGTTCACAGTCAGGACTGAAGTAGCTACCGATTGCAGCAATTGTGTCTGCGGCCTGTGATGTAGACACTTGTGCCTTGCATGTCTTCGTTTCAAGGGGGTTGGCGGTTTGATAGGCCTTAACAATGAAATTGGACTTAACTGCCTTCCCTTTTTTTGGACCCTTGAGTTCGCCCTCTCCATTGGAGTCTCCATCTGAGGCAAGGTGGATGATCTCATGTGCATTTGCAACTCCTAGTCTAGCCTTGCCTTTGGCTTCGCGTTCTTCCTCTGATGTGTCTCCATCCAAAAGAACGGCAGTCCCAGATTTGTTCTGGAGTTTCTCATGGGCCCAGAGAGCAGCTTCAAGGAGTAGAGATTGATTGGCCTCGCTGGTGGGCTTTTCCATAGCTGTATTGACAAGCTACAAGAAAACTGAGCCATGGCCATCTGGAATCATCATGCATCACGTGGCTTACCTTATCAAATTTTTGCTTCAACAAAACGGATGTCTTGCTCATGCTGGTTGTTCTCTGTTGTGAACTTTGTAACGCCACCACTGGCGTTAGTCCGACTTGGACTGCGAAAGGGCGTTTACAACTTAGTGAAATATTCCTTCAGGGTCACGTGACCCTAATCACGGGATACATGGCGCTTCTTCTGCACGTGATCTAATTGTACACTAGGGCAAGTTGTGCCACTAGGTAATCCGATTGATAAAGACGACTTGCACGATGAGGCAAGCGAATCACGCGTGGACGAGATGAGAATGAAGTGGTGATTGAAGAAGACCAAGATGGCGTATCTTGGTCTTATCGAGCCACTATTTATACATTTACGAGGACGCTTTAAAGCTCCTCTTGAAGTTGTGTGACTAGTAGCGTAAGTAGCTCGAACCCTACTATAACTACCATGTGATAAGTACATGCCACATCGGCATGTGATTCTACTACGGCTGACTGATCCCTACTTGTCCATGACTCATTACTGCTTACTACGTGGCCATAACCGTAAGTAAGAGTCCGATTCCCGCGTACCGTGACAACTTGTTATACTCCTTTTTGACAGCTTCCCAACCACCACTCCCAATAGGCAAGTGTTTCTCCACAATCTTGAGCAGCTCCATGGTTGCAGTCTCACCAAAATTGGTGGCTCCATGCTGGCATCCACCTTTGACCTTTGTGGTTTGCCTTTCCTTTCCTTTTTCCGGGCTTTTCTTTGAACCACACTTATTCTTCTGTTCATCCTTTACCACTGTAGTAGTAGCTGCCAGTGGCCCAGGTCCTCTTTCATATAAGTCATCATCAGAAACTGGATCTATTTGTGTGAGCTGCAGGATGAACTTGGGTCCTGTGCTGACAATGGCTCGCTGTTGAGAGGCCTGGAAATCCATGTAAGGTGGCACAGAGCTTTGCTGGGCAGTACGGGCCAGGAATTGGGAAGGGACCTGCTGATTTTGGACAATGCTGTCATGAAAGGGTGGCTGTGACAAAATAAATTATATAGCTATCTTCCATGCTGTACAGTCGTACACCACATGCAAACCAGAGTTTAAATGAGAAAAAAACTCAGGGGAAACCCTGTGGAGTGTTAAAAGATTTCCAAAGTTTACTTCCCATTAAACTTTGAATGGAGAGTTTAAATCTCTTTGAAATAAAATTTCATGGAACAAATTGTTAAACTCTCCATTTGTGACAAAGTCATGTGACATGTGACACATATATGCATGCTGAGCAAAAACAGGCACACAAACTCCCATGTCATGTGTCATATGTCACATGACTTTGTCACAAATGGAGAGTTTAACAATTTTTTCCATGAAATTTTATTTCAAGGAGATTTAAACTCTCCATTCAAAGTTTAATGGGAAGTAAACTTTGGAAATCCTTTGACACTTCACAGGGTTTCCTCTGAGTTTTTTTCTCATTTAAACTCTGGTTTGCATGTGGTGTCCTGTGATGAACAGCATACATAGAGGTGATACTCACAGTGACAAAGGAGACTGTGGTGAGATATCAGGGTAAGCTGGAAGCAGCAACAGAGTAGTTCTTGCAAGTGAAGCAGAGGTGGTGTCTGGCACACAACAGATGAGAACTGGTGATATTATACAGAGGGAGACATACTTGGCACACAACAGATGAGAACTGGTGATGTGCCAGAGCATACAAAGTACTCTACTTATACTGCTACAGGAGGTGATGCTAGTAACACAAAGTCACAGTAAATACAAGGAGCACATTGTTCTACAAAGGGACAAAGGAGTGTGCTGTTCAGGAGAACAAGGCGTATAAAACAAGAGAAGTCCAGACTATGATATCATAGTGACATCACAATAAAGATAAGACAAAGGAAAGTACAAAGACATAGTACAAGGACAATCCAGAGGAGTCCATGATGTCATGTACATAAGTGATGTCATAGATAAGAGAATACAAGAAGTCCAAGATTGTACAGATCATAATATCTAATCTACAAGTCCTGTATATCTAATCTAAAGCAGTCTGTTATCTGCATGTCCTTTGAGCTGCTAAGTGCGCTCAGGCCACTTATCAACATCCTGATGGGCCAGAGATTGTTGAGCAATCAGAGCTTGAGCACTTCAGTGCAGTGCTTCAGCATGCTCAACAGATTGCTGTCCAGCTGGAGAAGGAGAAAGAGAAGTCAAGGAAGTGCAAAACTCCAAAGTGTTACACAGGGAAGTCACAGTTGACACCATACTGGCACAAGAGAGCAAGGTTCCAACTGGCTGAGAAGGGATTTTTTGGAGTCTTCGAATACATTGATCTCCAGAAAAGAGCCAGAGAAGCAAGCAATGGAGCAAGCAACCTGACACAAGAGCCATCAGCCAAAGAGCAACCCATCCCAGAAGAAGAAGAAGAGTCATCACCAGAGGATGAGGCAGTTGAGGTTGAGTTGATCACAGCTGCAACAATGCCAACTTGTGTGGTGTCTGCAAGTGCGACGTCCACGAGTGTGACATGTGCAAACACAACATGCACAAGCATGATGCACACGAGCACAACACACGCAAGCATGATGCCCACAAGTGCATTGCCTGCAAGCACAATGCATGCGAGCGAGGCAACCACAAGTGTGATGGCCACAAGCACAATGTGTGTGAGCAAGGTGGCCACAGGCACGATGGCTACAAGCACAACGCATGCAAGCGAGGCAGCTGCAAGCATGATGGCTGCAAGCACAATGCACATGAGCGGGGCAGCCACAAGCACAACACACATGAGCAAGACAGCCACAAGCATGATGCATGTGAGTGTGACATCTGCAAGTGCAATGGCCGCAAGCATGACAACTGCAAGCGTTACAGCCACACACACTATGACTGCAAGCATGACAGCACCTGATGTGATGGCTGGGATGTGTGTGGAGGCAGAGGTGGAGGTGGAAACATTTGACACAGGGACAGACGTAGTGGAAGTGGTGGAAGGCAATCCAGATGATTCATGGGATGACCAGGCATCGAAAATGGTGAGAGTCTTGACACCAAGGCCAGCGTGGACTGATGGTATGCTGGGGCAGGGGACAGACAATGACACTTTGCTCAAGGTCATTGAGGGAAGTGTCAGGGCTTTATCTGACAAAAAAGAAGTTAGCAACTTGGATAATGGCAGTGGGGAAGAGGACCATGCCAATGGTCCCATTCACACAGAAGCTCACTGCATCATTGACACAATGCTTGAGGACCTGTGTCAGAGGCATGCCAAGATGGCAACAAGTTCTGCTGGAGATCCTTCAACTGCCACTGACTGGGCCCTTAACCTGTGGAAGGACTGTGTGGCCTTAAATGTCGCCTGTGTGAAGCTCATGCACAGGTCCAAAGACAAAGATCTTGATGTCATTTTTAGGGCTCGCATCACCACAATGGTTGGCATCTTGAACCTCTATCTTGACAAAGCACTTTCCTACACCTGGAGAAATGCATCGTTAGTTGTTGTAAAGGCCCAGGGTCAGGGTACAATGCATGCGCGCAACCTCCACGAGTGGATTCTTGACTTCATCCAGGATGGCTGTCTCCCCTTCCATCGTTATGGCCAAGTGAGGTGGACAGTCCTTGAGGATGAAGACATATCACGAAGTCTTCAACTTCAGCTTGGGGAATGTGCAAAGCATGGGCACATCAAGGCTGCCAATGTTGTGAAGCTCATCTCAGGCCCCGAGATGCAGGCGCGCTTGACGCAGATTGGTGTTTGCAAGCCAACAATCTCTGAATGGACAGCTTGCAACTGGCTAAGAAAATTGAACTGGAGATATGAGCCAAAGAAGAACGGCATGTATATTGATGGTCACAAACAAGATGATGTGGTGCAGTATCGAAAAGCATTTGTCACACGCTGGAAGGAATATGCAATGCAATTCCAGAAATGGGACAACAACGGGAATCCCCTTCCCCTTCCCACTGGCTCTGGGGGCCGTCTCATTCTTGTCACACACGATGAGTCAACTTTCTACCAAAATGATGAGAGGAAAACACACTGGGCACACTCCAGCACAACTGCAACACCAAAACCAAAGGGCAATGGACAATCCCTGATGGTTCCCAACTTCCTAACCATTGAGTGGGGGTGCCTCTGTCATGGAGATCAGTGTGCCTTTTCTTTCTGCAACTCACCTCCATCTTGCTCATCTAAACACACAGTGCAGCCAGGGTCATATTCAAGGCAGGCAAAAATTGCGATGGATACTTTGGCACCGACCAGGTCAACCAACAAGTCAGCCACACCATCAATATTTTCGAGGAGAAAACGCATGGAGGGGCCCAAGCCCTCTTCATGTTCAACAATGTGCCGAGCCACCAAAAATGAGCACCTGATGCAAGATCAGCTCAGGGGATGGTAAAATGTGAGTCTGTTCATTTGGAGCACCATGCTTGCTGTTGACATCTCCATCTCCTCAGACCCAAAGCTTGGTTGGACACTCCTCAAGGATGGCCCACCCATGCATGACAGCTTCAACCCACTGACAGGTGGGCCACAGTCATTCTATTTCCCCACTGATCACCCCACCATGCCTGGGTGGTTCAAGGGCATGGAACAAATCATCTGCAAGCGTGGTCTCTGGCCCAAGCGCAGCCTCCTTGTTGAGTGCCTTGGTTTCAAATGCCCAGACACATGCATGGATTGCTGCTGTTGCTGTATTTTATTTAACCAGCCTGATTTTGTATGCCAAAAGTCACAGCTCGAAGAATTGATTGAGTCACATGGTCATTTATGTGATTTCTATCCAAATACCATTGCGAACTTAACTTTATTGAGCAGTATTGGGGTGCTGCAAAACTCCAGTTTCGCATTGCTGGTCATGCAAGGACACTCAAGGAGATGGAGAAAATGGACATCACTTGCCTCAATGATATCCCTTTGCTCCAGATTCGATGGTATTTTGTTCCCTTCTTTCTCTTCAGTCATTTCTGATATTTGATAGATACACCAACTGCTCTGCTCAGTTCATTCATGCATATGAGGAAGGGCTTTCAGGTGCTCAGGCTGCATGGGCGAATTGAAAGTACCATGGCCATAGGACCCTCCCACCAGATATGCTTGATCAAGTAAAACAATCCCTAATTACATAGAAGTGTGCCCCAATAAATCAGTTGTGCCCTTGGTTGTACCCCCTCATTTTCGCATTTTGGGCTTGCTATCCCCCCAAGAATTGTTAAACCCTAATCTAAGGTTGGGGCTTATGTAAGGGTGAGGGTTCCTGATTTCTTCTGCCTTACTATGCTTTGGCCCTCAGTCAGACCCCCTCACTCAGTTGGATTGGACAGTCATGTCTGGTCACAGTCCTGTTTTGGAAAACTTTAGGACTCTGCTTGACTGCTTTGGGGCTGATTGCCAGTGACTGCATGGTATTGACACAAGACTCGATGGGAGGCAAGACACAAATATTCTAATTATATTGGGTATTTCTATCTATTGTAGTGGATCCCAAATAGCTATGTAGTAAAGTTATTATTGTAATAAGTAGGGGGTATATTGAAATTTTGACTACTAGTGAGCTGAGGGTAAAAGATGGGTGCTGGCATAGTATGGTACTGATTAACATAGTGATTAGTTGGGATAACATAGGAGCTGGAAGATGCAATTGTGCTTGGGACATGTGGAACATTCAGGGGGTGAGTTGGGTGAGGTAGGGTCAGGAATGTATTGTTGATAAGTGGCCTGAGCACACTTAGCGGCTCAAAAGGACATGCAGATAACGGACTGCTTTAGATAAGATATATTGGACTTATGTAGATTAGATTATACTGTATATGATCTTTACAATCTCGGACTTTTCTTATCTATGACATCACTGTACAATGACATCATGGACTCCTCTGGACTCCCCTTGTATTTCGTCCTTGTACTCTGTCTATTGTTCTTATCTTTATGATGATGTCACTATGATATTATATTCTAGACCTTCCTTGTTCTATATGTCTTGTTCTCCAGAACAGTACACTCCTTTGTCCACTTATAGAACAATGCGTCTTGTATTTACTGTGACCTACTGTTACCTGCGTCACCCTGTATTTTGTATAAGTAGTGCAGCTTGTACACTCCTGGTTGTCACGATCCATCGATCGTGCCATCAATAAGAAGAATCTTGGAATATTCTCGGTTTCTCGATTCTCATCTCATGTTTCAGTTTCGGCTTCTGTTTCTGTTTGGAAAAACTTGCCAGTGCATGAAGACTGATGTTTCAATCTATACTTAGCTTCCCACATATGTGTCCCCAAAAAATAGCTAGAAAAACAAAGAAAAAGAGGATTCCTGTAAGATACTTAAGAAGCCAGTAGTTTACCCTGTGTCTCCTTGTACTGGTCTTGTTCTCGAATATAGCCCATTTACCTCCTCTAGTGCCCTGCTTGGCTTTATAAGCAGCTTCTCCTCTTGGAAGGATCAAGAGAGTCTCCAGCTTGAAAGACAGCCATCCAAGGGTATCGAGCCCCTCCCAAGTCAGTCCCAGTCTCTGTAGCAACCCTGAGGTTCTTGCGCTCAGGCAGCGAGACGGTTGGCAGATCCGAGTTCACGCGCTGCACGTAGACGATCCGCGTGATTGTAAAATGGTCCACATCAGTTCTCATCTGTTGTGTGCCAGGTATGATTCCCTCTCTTGTATAAACATCAGTTCTGTAACACCACCACAGGGGCATTAAGCACAACGTGTGCTTCGACAAGTCAACAGGATCAGAAGAGCATGAGTCAGTTAAGACTCAGTTCGGTGGTGAACAAGTATCACTTGGCCTCCCAGGGACACAAGGATAATAGCGGATAGTCAAGGCTCAAGCGTAAGAGCGAGCAAAGGCAGGGACTCAAGCACAATGGCAAGTCAAAGATTGGTTCGTGAGGCAAAGACAGTGTGGTATTACACAAGAAGTCAAGTCTACCGTACAAGCTAGGTAGGGCGTGACTTATATACCAATACAGGGTGTTTGGCTAAGCCAAACACATGATGCCAGAATAACACCTTGCGCTGAATTGAGTACAAAGGGATACACTATAACGAGAGTCATGAAGACATGCAGGTCTGCATGTGCATCAGATTAACTCAGAAAGGTATAGTGGTTTTTGACAGTGCAAACCGCTGGTCGAAAGGAGTCAGGCGCAAGTAAAATGAAGCAAAACGGATGGGCGCGTGACAAATGAGAAGCCCGTGGAAACTGTATTGTACAGTAGGTGATGGAACGAGTCAGGGTGCATACAACGAGAAGCAGAAATCGTAACAAGTTCTCATCTGTTGTGTGCCAGACACCACCTCTGCTTCACTTGCAAGAACTACTCTGTTGCTGCTTCCAGCCTACTCTGATATCTCACCACAGTCTCCTTTGTCACTGTGAGTATCACCTCTATGTATGCTGTTCATCATGTATTTGCCTCTTCATTATTTGCAGGGGTTTTCACGTTTCTTTCATGAATACATTTGTTGAATAGCCCAGAGAACTGTGAGTTTCATTTCAAGTCTGGAGTTTGTTGTGCAGCAATGCACGCAGTGTACAGGTAGACCCTTACCTGTGTAGAGAGCTTAGATGAGGCTTAGAGTGAAGCAGAGGAAGCTCAGAGTGGGGTGGAGAGAGATGTGTATAGGTACTCGCTCCTACAGTAGGATTTATATACTCTATGGTCCACCCATGTCCGTTTGGGGAAAAGTGATGAGTAGAGGTGTCCACAATATCGTGTTTTCAGTGTTGCCTAATGTCTAATCACTGGTGGACTCGGAATAATCCCTTAAGGGGATTCTGTACGTATACCATATGACTAAATACTCCGAATTACGTGTATAGCATAACTCATCGTACTGTCATTCCTACGTAATGAGCCTTATAGTAAGTATTACAGCTCAACACTCCCCCTTGCTAAGTGCAGCTACTAAGCGCTCTAAGCAAGTGTGTAAGGCGAATTAATATTCTAGCCATGATTTAGAAGGGAGTCTATCTCAGAACCATGAGAGCGGTTTCGAGACCAAGTTCTCTTCACCATCCCATTTCAGCTTTTGAACTATTACAGTTCATTGGGCCGATTTTTGGTATAACGAGCAGAAATGTTGCGATTCTCTGGTTGAGAAGAATCTATGTATCCAGAAGACAATGTCTTCAAGTGTCGCTCGATATACCTTCCATAGTATTAATGGAATTTTCAGGCTCGTCTCAAGGCCAAGTTTGTTGCCTTGTGACTCAGTTGGATGTGTAAAACTCAAGTCCTAACTGACTTCTGAATTTTTCGAACTTAATATGCCCTAGGTTCTTGGTAAACATATCTGCGGGATTTTCTGAACCATCTATAAAGAATAGTTCTATTTTCTTGTCCTTAACTACTTGTCTTATGTAGTGATAGTGTATATCAATATGTTTAATACACTTCTCTTGGACAGGGTTTGAGGCCATAAAGATGGACCCCTGATTATCACCGCAGAGTGGTATTGGGCTTAGTTTGATGCCAAGCTCAGTGAAGAGTGACTTAATCCAAACTAATTGTCTGCTAGTATCCGACAGCAACATATATTCAGCTTCAGTGGAAGATAATGTGACTGTCTTCTGTGCTCTAGAGTTCCAACTGAATATCCCATTAGCCAGTTTAACCATGTAACCTGTGGTAGATCGCCTATTATCTGGGTTTGAAGCCCAGTCAGAGTCTGCATAGGCAATTAAGCCTCCATTTGATCTTCCATCATACACCAAAGAGTATGAAGAAGTCCCGAGCAAATAGCGACAGATATAGAGTGCTCTGTTCAAATGGTCCTCTGAGGGGTTTGCAGCGAATTGTGATAGTTTAACGACTGCATAGGCGATGTCAGGGCGAGTTTCACGATCAGAGCTTGGGCTGGCACCGAGTTGGTTGTGTTCAGGAAATGCGCAGGGCCCGGGCACTATTCCGGGTTGCAGTCAGAGGTCGGTTATGTAAGACGACTTGCCTGAAGCAAGTGAGAAGCAAAAGTAGTAGATTCAGAGGCGGAAAACAAGACTAGAATGAGGGGATACAAGCTACCCTACTGGCTCTTTTATACTATACAAAGCTCCTATTTTTCTGTGATTTTCTAAGATTTTCTCCGAGACGCGTAAGCTTCAACTGCAGGAATCACATCATGTATCATAAGTAGCACGCAATCGTAATCAATCGATAATCGGAACCTTCCAGAATAGAAACGGGAAATGCTGAGTCGCGTGAGAATAGAAGCAGCAAACTGACAGAACTTTCTAAGATCAATGGCACGATCTGGTGATCGTGACATACGCCCCCTTCTTGATTGATTCATCCTCAAATCTAGGTTTTATTGATCTTGGGTGTGGCGATAGGCCTATAATGCTTTCGATGAGTCAAGACTGCACGTTCCCTAACTGCAAGAGGGAATGGGTTCAGGGAGTGTTCTTGTTCCTTGGCACGTGGGCAATAACAGAATTTGAGATGTTGCAGGATGGCGTCATATGTTGGAGTCTCAGCGTTGTCCGTGGTTGATGATTTTCGGCCTGGGCTTGCACAAGGTGGTGGCATCCGGGAATTCTTGGGGGGTCTGTATTTAGAGGTTCTTGGGCGTAGTCGATACTTCATGGAACTGGGCAGAGGGGTGGTATGTGTTGCGAGTTGCTTGGCCGGGTGTTTGCGGTCTTCTTCATCATCTGCGTCATATTCTCAGTCATGCCTTTTGCGTGCGTGTGTGTACAGAGGGTGTTTCATGGGTACGATGGCAATTTGGGGCGTGGGGCTGTCGAGGCGTGGTGTCGAGGCGTGATGGTGTGGCGTGATTGGTTCGACTTCATCTGGATCTCTCAGCCTTTCAAGGGCATGAGAGAGGAAAAGGGTTGGGTGTCGTGCGGTGTTTTCATTTGCCCGAGTCGAAACCAAGTTGTTCAAGGTTTTTACCCCCCCATTAAGGGCGGTATCGTCCGCGATACAAGAGGACTGTGAGACAGGGGAGATTGGCAGGTGTGCGGCGAGGAAGGCGTCGCCTTCGTCGTTGAGGAAGTCGATGAGTGGGACGGAAGGGACGGTGGGGGATGACGGCGCACACTCATCCAGGAGAGTGAGAGAATCGAGGACCGCTGACGAGAGGGGGTGCAAGGAAGCAAGAGGCATGGTAGGGGAAAGAGAGCGTGATGGGATGGGCAAGAAACGAGGCGATGAGCGGACAGAAGTGGGTACTTCGCCAGAGAGGGCGAGGGTAACCGGGGCGAATGAGAAACAAGGGCAAGCAGGTGGCGATGGAGGTCGAGATGAGTTCGGGGACGAGACGATAGACAAGTGAGAAGTGGTGAATGATGAGCGAAGGTGCGAAGGGAAGGTAGGGAGTGGCAAGGCAAGCTGCAGGTTATTTATCTGAGCTTCGGGGCTATTCCTGTAATTGGCAAGTGAGAGACTGTTGAGGATATGAATGCGTGCTTCCGGGTGAAGGGTTAGTGCGTCACGTATGATGGTCTGGGCGGTGGGAAGTGGGGCCGAGACTACATTGATCTGGGTGGGGGTTCGTCGTTGTTTCGGGCAGTCTTTGGATAAATGACTGGTCTGCTGGCAGTAGAAGCATCTGCCTTCTTTCTGGCAGCAGGCGTAGTCTGCATCCGAGAGTCTGGTCTGGAACGTGCATTGTGATGTGGTGATAGCGTCGACCTCCATGGGGACGACGTCAGTTGGTGCGAGAGTGGCGGGCGGCGGAATGTTGACAAACTGTGTGTGCAGCGTAGGGTCTAGCTTTGTGCAATTGTTGCAGGTCCCGAAGCTGCTAGCTATAGTGCGAGCCCTTTGGGCTTCAGCGCGAGCGGCGGTTTGCCATTCAGTCATCGTTTCAGGCATTGTTGTGTGTGTGAGACAGGCTCGATGAAGAGTCTCCGTTAGTCCTCAACGGAAGAACTTGATAGTTCCATTAGCGTCGCGATGCCAATTGGCGACGTTTGCGAGTCTTTCGAAGGTGGCAATGTACTCATCCACATTGTCACCCTTCATTTTGAGTGTTGTAAGGTGTTGATACGCCGTTTGTTTACTAAGAGTATCCATCCAGGTGCTGCAGAAGTCTGTTTCAAAATTTGTCCAGAGGACCTTGTCAGTCTCTAGTATGTGGTTGGCGGTACGTGTTGTCTCGTGTTCGAGTTTCCTTCTGATCATGTCTACCCAGTCGTTCACAGCAGGGCCACGGATGAATCCTAGTGTGAGTACGATGTGCAGGAAGGGGCTCTGGACGAGCTCGTGATTTCTATTGAGAAGGCGGTAGTGCCTGACTTCTCTCAAGAATTGTTCGCTTTCGGCACGATCCCCTGTGAACGTTGTAGGAACGACACCCTTTAGGGATCCCGTGAGAGGGGTTGTGGCCATCGGTACAGTTGGAGGGGGGGCGAGGGGTGTAGGCAAAGAAGTCTGGGCCAAAGGCGTGGATGCGGTGGTTTCGATGAGGGTGAGGTCGACGTGGATGGGGGTTAGGCAGCGGAAGGCGTCGGTGAGTTCTTCGATGGGGTTGGGAAGCGGGAGGTCTTTGTCAATGTACTCAAGCTGTTCTTCTTCGCAGGGTTCTTCTACGGGGAGGGGTGCAATGGCAGGGGGGAGTCATTCAGGGTTGGCTTCGTCGTCAGGGAGCCACCAGCCGAGCCCAAGAGGATTGTTCCGCTCGATTGCAAGGGAGCTGTTAGTACAGTGAATGTATTCTCCTAGATCGGTATCAAAGTGTCATTCTACGAGGTACCAGGTATCGTTGATGAATTCAATAAGGTAAACTTTCTGTCCTAGTAGACAGCGATAGCCTCCATGTGGATCAGTTGGTGAGGTGTTCCAGTACGTGGAACCGAGTACGTGTGGGGGGAGATCGTCCAAGAGTCTTCTGAAGACCTCGACCCAATCGTCGTTTTCGGGGACGGTTAGTCATAAACTAGCCATGGTCGGATGGTATGTCCCTAGGCACGGGACCCGGTTCGGTAATTTGTTGACCCAATTGCTTTGGCAATTTTACGGGGCCCAACGTCGGAAAAGCTCTCGTAGTCGCATGAGAGGGTCAGTAGAATGGTTCTAGTCTTATTTCATGATCAGAGCTCGGGCTGGCACCAAGTTGGTCGTGTTTGGGAAATGCGCAGGGCCCGGGCACTATTCCGGGTTGCAGTCAGAGGTCGGTTATGTAAGACGACTTGCCCGAAGCAAGTGAGAAGCGAAAGTAGTAGATTCAGAGGTGGAAAACAAGACTAGAACGAGGGGATACAAGCTACCCTACTGGCTCTTTTATACTATACAAAGCTCCTATTTTTCTGTGATTTTCTAAGATTTTCTCTGAGACGTGTAAGCTTCAACTGCAGGAATCACATCATGTATCATAAGTAGCACGCAATCGTAATCAATCGATAATCGGAACCTTCCAGAATAGAAATGGGAAATGCTGAGTCGCATGAGAATAGAAGCAGCAAACTGACAGAACTTTCTAAGATCAATGGCACGATCCGGTGATCATGACAGCAAGTCCCAAGCATTATGTATAGGAGTGAACCTATAACTTGCTGGTATTTGCTCCTGACGCTTGGGTTGACTGGTGAATTATTAGGTACAGGTTGGTACCCTTCAGGAAGTGGAGTTGCAGTTGCTTTCACATCTATGAGTCCAAAGTGTTGCAGCACCTTTTCTAAGTAAGCAGTTTGATCTAAAAAGATCTTTCCATGTTTCCGCTGAATGCGCATACGCAAGAATTCCTTTGCATCACCTAAGTCACAACATTCCCAAGCCTTCATGAACCTATTCTTAAGTTCATTTAAAAGGGCTTTGTCCAATCCCATAAAGATCACATCATCAACATAGACAATGATCACTACAAGGGTGCCACTCTTATCTTTATGGGTAAAGAGTCCTGAGTCAGATAGTAGCCTTTTACAGCCCATTGCAGCCATGGACTTATCCAGCGCTTTCCACCATGCTAGAGCAGCTTGTTTAAGTCCATAAATGGTGTGTTTTAGTCGCAGTACTTTATTTTCATGCCCTTTGGCTTTGAAGACCTCAGGTTGTTCCATGTATAGCTCTTCATCAAGCTCTCCATATAGGAAGGCAGTTTTAACATCTAGTCCAGTGATGTGCCAATCCTCTAGCGCTGCAAGTGCGAGCATCATCTGGACAGTCTCAAAGCGCACTACTGGTGAGAATATTTCATCATAGTCAATGCCTTCAACCTGAGAAAAGCCTTTGGCAACAAGCTGGGCTTTCTTGCGACCATCAGTCTTTTGATCAAAGACCCATCTATTTTTTATTATTTTCCTCCCTTTAGGGAGTTCCACAAGCTCAAAGACATTATGTCTGTGAAGTGCCTCTAGTTCCTCACGACAAGCAGTCTTCCATTCCTTTTGTTGTGCTGCAGGCATGCGTATTATATCTTTATAGGTCCACTCCTGTATATTAGAAGTGTCCAGTGGTTCCAGATCATCAGATGGAACTGCCTTGGCAAGCAGATGATCTAGGAATTTTACTCCCCCTTCCTGAGCAAGGCATGATAACAAATCATCTACTTCATCCTCTGAGGGTTCTGGCAGAGCTTCACTCTCAGCAGGTGGAGGGTCAGGGTTTGTCTCAGGAAATCCTCCTGGAATCTGCCTTTGCCCTGGCATACTATCAGCTCCGGAGCGACCAGGCTGTCTTCCAACCATTTCTTTCCACTTGCTACTCCATTCAATGTCTTTAGTAATGTTTGTGGGGTGCCTGTCTTCCCCATAGACGTTGCCAGGATGAGTAGGTACTTTCCTCAAGTGCGCAGACCATTGTGGTAGTGCTAGTTCTGGCGCAGGAGGCGGAGGCTGTTGCACTTCTGGTTCCTCTGGTTCCACAGATCCGCCATCGCGGTCTGGCGCATCCTCCCTATTTTGCCTCTGTTTAGGGGGACGATGAGTAGGCATATCATCGTCAAAACCACTTGGAATGGGCTGTGTAGGTGATGGTTCATCCTCCATAGGAGGTTGATTCTCTACTGGCTCATTTATGCGGGTTGTACCCCACACCCTTTGTGTCTCGCACTTAGGGTATACGGTCTCATCAAATAATGCAGTAGTGCTGGTGAACACTGTGTTGTTTTTGATCCACATGAATCTATATGCTTTTATGCCCTCAGTATGACCAATATAGATCATTTGTTCACTTTTGGGGTCAAGTTTGTTTGATCTGTGATCTTCTAGTATGTGCACATATGTGCCACATCTGTAGCGGTATGACACCCCGCTACGTCAAGCTCAAGTGTGAACTAGAAATAAGGTGAACTGTCAGGTGAGCACACCCAAGCCTGGCACGGAGATAAATCACGCGCTAACGCACAGTCACGACGGAGGGACAATCAACTTAGAGTCTTTATGCAAGAACTCAAGATGTCAAGGTCACGCCGTGGTACGCTGAGTGGAGAACCAAGAGGACAAGTTAGATTGGTAAGGAGTAAGGAGTACAAGGAGATGCGCACCTGAGTGGAGAACCAAGAGGACAAGTTGGTTCCACTCAGGACGCTACAGGAGGGTTTATATACGCTACTGTGGCTGAGCTTGAACTGAGTCTAAACACTATTACTAAGTGTACAGTAAGACTCCATGACTCAGGAGCTGACGCGTCGTGTCTAATAATAGCGCTATCTATTGTGCTGACTGATGCACTAGTCATGGCGCTGACGTGATGCCTTATCTTGCTGAGTAAAACCTAATACAGCGAGTAAGCGTAAACTACTAAGCGAAGTCTAGAACTATCTAGAAGGTTCCTTCCTTATCTACCAATCGTGTGAGTCCGTACGTAAATGGAATGTGACCGGATTAGGTTGTCCCGTTAAGGGTGCAACTATCCCAGGGTCACGTGCTCAAAGGTGCACATGATGGCAGCATGTGACTAACAATATCTCGTACTTCGGCCCTTTATATCTTCCTCAGATAATTCCGTAAAAATACAGAAAAATAGGGAAAATAATATACGCGTCCATGACATCACCCCCCTTCTTAAGGGTCGACGTCCACGTTGGCCTCTGTGTACATAAGAGATGCTTGCCAAGGCAAGGACGCATAGATGAGTGCTGCTATTTTTCTAGGTGCACCTGGATTTAAGGAGTGGAACTCCTTGACTTTGTCCGGGGCATGCGCTAGGTTCTTAGCTGGCTCCCAAGTGTCCTCGCCCTCACCGTAGCCCTTCCAGCGAACTAGGTACTTAAGAGTACGACTGAAGAGTTTCGAGTCTCTGATGTGGTCAACTTCATACTCTTCTTCCCCTTCGACTGTGATGGGTTCAGGTGGAGGTGGCATAAGCCCATTGACTTCGTTTCCCTTATAAGGGGAGAGGCGGTCTACATGAAATACATCATGGATCCGTAATGCGGGGGGGAGTGCAAGCTTATAGTCGACGTCACTTTTGACTTCAGTGACTTCAAATGGGCCTAGTTGTTTTGGGCCCAGTTTGGACGACTGCTGGTGTATCTTTATTTGCTTAGCTTGCAGCCAGACTTTGTCCCCGACGTTGAAGACGTATGGTTTGTGTCTCTGTTCAACGTCTGTTTGCATTCGCCTTTTACTTAGGCGTAGAGCTGCCTCTGCATCCCTTCTTGTGGAAACTAAGTGTTGGAGACGCTTATCGAGCGTTGGGATACCAGTAGGCCTACCAGCGGGAATGGTGAAGTCAGGCGTATAGCCATATAGTAGCTCAAAGGGGGTGTGCCCCGTGGCTGAGTTGAGTCTACTATTGACCACGAATTCCGCTGTAGGGAGCAGGTCTGCCCAATCATCCTGCCTCTTACTAATGAACAAGCGCAAGTAGACTTCTACTTCCTGATTTTTGCGCTCTACCTGTCCATTAGCTTGAGGGTGATAGGCGGTAGTGAGACCTGCGTCTATCCCTAGTCGCTTGTATAGTGCCCGCATGCTCCTTGCAGCAAACTGGGGTCCCCTATCACTGATGATTTTCTTGGGGATCCCGTGCAAGGGGAAGACTTGCTCGAAGTAGATGGATGCTACCCCATCAGCCGTTATTTGAGAGGTCACTGGAAATAGATGGATCTGTTTCGTGTAGTGATCCACTATGTTAAGGATCATATCCTTTCCACGTGACATGGGCAGGGGGCCGATTAGATCGACCCCGACTATCTGCCATGGTCCCTCGGGTACTTCTTGCGGCTGGATTATAGCTTTGGGGTGCAGATCTTTGCGATAGCGTTGGCATCGATCGCATCCTTCTACGTATGAGCTAATGAAGCCTGCCATGCGTGGCCACCAATAGTAGCGACTGACTAGCTCGATGGTGCCGTTCTTACCAGGGTGACCGGTGATGACAGAGTCATGGCATGACTTAACCACGTCTCGTCTTAATGTCCGGTCGTTCGGAACATACAGTTTCCCCCTGTGGTAAACTAGGCCGTCATCTTCCTCCCACATCGCTACTCCGTCCATGAGAGCTTTTGGAGCGGTCTTTTGTAAGCTTTTAAGACCCTCTATTACTTCTGCTTCTCGAATGGATGCGAGTCTTATGCGATTCCCTAGGGAGTCCACTTCTGGGCGGAAGTGTGCTTGGGCGGCATTGAGGAAATGCTTAGGTTGTAAAACCTGAACCTGGTGGTTATCCTCGTTGTCTCTGATATGGTCTCTTGAAAATCTACTTAGTGCATCAGCTTGCATAGAATCTCCCTTCTTATAAGTGATTTTGAAGGCAAAGCGACTTAGGTACAGAGCCCAACGGGCCTGTCGTCGATTTAAGTCTTTCATGCTTGCCCACCATTCCATGTTCTTATGGTCGGTGATCACTTCAAAGGAGATGCCTTCGAGGAAATGTCTCCAGTCCTCTAAGGCGCGAATTAAGCCGAGCATTTCTCTGTCGTAGATTTCGTAGTTGCGTTCTTCTTTGCTCATAGACTGCGAGCGATACGCAACGGGGTGCCAGAGACCATCAGGATACTTTTGAGTAAGTATGCCGCCAGTAGCAAATCCTGAAGCATCGGTTTCGACTCTTGTTGGAAGCTGTGGGTCGTACACTTTGAGAATGGGTTCTCGTACGAAGCTTTCCTTCAAGTGGTCAAAAGCCTTCTGCTGTTCAGAATGCCATTGCCATGGAGTATCCTTCTTCGTGAGGTCATGCAAGGGTCGGGCGATAGCTGCGAAGTCCTTGATGAATCGACGATAGAAGTTGGCGAACCCGATAAACGCTCTAACTTCTTTGAGCGTTGTGGGTGTAGGCCACTCTCTTACTGCAGCGACCTTGCCAGGGTCCATCTGCACTTCTCCAGGACGAATGATCATCCCTAGGTACTCCATTTCCTGCCTTTCAAAGTCGCATTTTTCAGGCTTGAGATAGAGGTCATGTTCTTGCAGTCTCCTGAGCACTTCGCGTACAATCTTGCGATGGTGCTCCAAGGTGTTACTGTAGATGAGGATGTCATCCATGTATACTGCGACCTCTCCTGCTGCGATTAGATCGGCGAAGACGGCGTTCATGAGGGCTTGGAAGGTGGCTGGACTGTTGGTCATTCCGAAGTACATGACCTTTGGCTCGTACAGTCCGCGATTGGTGATTATTGCACCCTTCCATTCATCTCCGGGTTTGATCCGGATGTTGTGATACCCCCATCTTACGTCGAACTTGGTGAATACCTTTGCTCCTTTCAACCGGTTTATGATGTTGGCAGCGAGTGGTAGTGGATATCGGTTCTTAATAGTGATTTTATTAAGTCGACGGTAATCCTGCACTAGATGGAGTTTGCCGTCCTTTTTCTTAATGAAGAATACTGGTGAGGCCATCGGTGACTTGGATGGGACCAGGTATCCTTTTGAAATGTGCTCTTGCAGAAATTTGTCGAGTTCCACTTGCTCGCTGGGTGACATGGGATATGTTTTGACCCTCCAGTGCTTAACTGCATCTGGTTCAAGGTCTATTGCGTGATCCCACGGTTGATGTTCAGGGAGCCTCTGGGATTCCTCCTCAGAGAAAACTTTCGCGAAGTCTCTATAGTGCTTGGGTACCATTTCTTCGAAGGTTTTCTTAGGTTTGGAGGCGGTGGCTTTCTCGGCGATCTGCTGAGAGTATGTGAAGCCCACCAAACAGAAAACTTCGTCTTGGACCATATCGAGCACTTTCTCCGCAAGGAGACGGCGGCGTTCCATCCGGTTTGCCATGATGCGCGTCACCTCTACCTCCAACTCTGGTGGCGCTGTTTCAGCGGTTGAGTTGAGGCGCATAGTGCCTTCCTGCCAGTCTATCTGCAGGTTCCTTTGCCTAAGCCATGGTAGTCCCAAGATGACGTTCTCTGGGCCAAGTGAAGTGACTAAGAAGTCGTAACTTTCTTCACTAGGGCCGACTTTCAGAGAGAGTCTGACTTTATGGGTGATACTACCGGCTTCGTTGAGAGTCCCGTCTATATTGTATAGGGTGATGGGACTTGCAAGAGGAACCTGCAACATCTTGTGGCGGTCAGCGTACCTTTTGTCCAGGAACAACAAAGTTGCCCCAGAGTCTACCATTGCTGCTACTTTTACAGTACGATGACGTCCTTTTAAATATACAGAAATATGAAAATGTGATTTTTTATCTTTTGTTTCGGGGATAATAGTAGAAGACAGTGCTGCATCAGAAATCATCACGTGTGGCATTGCTTCTGAAGAAAGTGGAGCAAAAGGAACACTACCATTGTTCATCTCCGAGGCAGATGTAGATGTAATAGAATCAGGAAAACAAGAAGCTGAACTAACACTACTATCTAACTTACAGGCATGAATCGTATGAATTACAGGAGGTGAGTCCGAAACGAGGCGAGAGCATAAACATATATTACAACTACATGAGGCCGAGTCATCTACTGTAGAGGGGCCAGTCGCAGCTATACACGACCCCTGATCTAAAAAGCCGCCTTGAACGCATCCAGCTGTTCTTGCTGCTTTTCCAACATTCCCAACAACTTCGCCACGTCTGCCTGGGACGTCTGGGCGGGGGAAGTACTTGTGGCGGCTGCTGCCGCAGTATTGGACGACGATGGTGGGCTAGGGGACTCCGTTGTTGCTGCAGCTTTCGCTTTAGCCGGTTTCCCCATTTTCTTGTTCTGGCAGACATTTGCTCGGTGCCCTGCTCTTTGGCACCAGTTGCAGACGTCGCGCTCATGATTTCCATCCTTCTTTGTGTGTTCCTTCGAACCACACCCGTAACATTTCCCTCTCATCCATGCTTGAAACTCGCCCCGAGTTTTGAAGATCTCCTCCTTGGCCCTGTTGCCTTGCTGACGCGTGGCGTCGACTTGCATGGCGTCGGGGTTGGAGGTAGTGTGTGGTGATGACGATGGAGATTTCCCTTTCTTCTCGCTCTGGCGTTGGCGCAGTCATTGATCGATGACTTGCGCGCTCTGCTTGAGCTCGTCGTATGTGTTATGGGGCTTGTCGGTGATGGCGAGGAGGTCTTTGATCTCATCTGTGAGACCGTCATAGAAGCGGGTGCGGAGGTCAATGATGGACCACCCGGTTTGTCCAGAATACTGCTCGAATATGGATGCATATTCGGCGACCGTCTTTTTTCCTTGTCTTGTTTTCTTTAGCTCCTCTCGAGCTATGTCTTGGACGTCTAGGGGGCTAAACCTGCAGTTGAACTCCTTGACAAAGTCCGACCAGTTTCCTCCGAAGGGAATGGTCCCTTGGTTGGCGGATTCCAGGTATGGGAGTGCCCAGGTTTTAGCATCCCCTTCCATCAAGTTGAGGGCGGCGGCAATCCATCTGTGCTCGTCCGCGTACCATTTGCTGTCCACTGTATGCCATGTATTCATGGCATCCCCTAATGATCCTGCCCAGTTGTGGAAGGCGGCAAGGAAATGACGGGCATCCGAAGAGGAGCCTTTCCCATCCCAAGCTTTGGGGCGGGCCACTATTTCCTTGTTTTTTCCGTTTCCTGGGTGGGTGGCGGTTGCCGAGGCCACCTGTGCAGTCAGAGCTGTGACTTGCTGTGCGAGATTGCCGACGGCGATGCCGAGGTGATTTATGAGATCCAGGCAGTCCTGGACAGTGGGAGGGGGGAGTGGTGTGGGTGGTGCGGCGTGAGGGAGGGTGCTTCCACTTGGTTGTGACATTTCGTCTAGTTTCTTTTGTCTCTCCTTTCGTTCTGCTTCCTCCTGTGCCCGACGGAATTCTTCTAAGAGAAGGAGTTGTTCGTCTGGCGAGATCTCGTCCCAGTCTTGGATACAAGATATGAACTCCTTTTCTTTCTTAGTTGGAGGGGGGAGGGCGAATTTCGAGCGAGCTCCGCTGGGATACTGAGCTTGTGCTAGACGAGCTGTCTGTTTCCCTTTCTTGGGAGCCACGTTCTTCGTCTTCCCTTATGTGGGAGAGGAGTGGGTGAGGAGGGGTTTCGAGACGAGGGATGAGGTTCGCAGCGATGGCTATCAGCTGCGGGACTGTGAATTCTGTACCGAGGACTGGGATTTCTAGGCCGTAAAGCTCTAGTAAACCGTAACGGTACTCGGGATCGTGATAGATTGCCTGCACGTATTGCTCGGCGATATTACGAGGGGGTAGTTCTAGTTGGAACCCCTGGTAACGGATGTTGACACCATCTTCGTCAATGAAGCTTTCGCCTGACTGGGCGAGTGTTGCTTGGGAGGAGGAGTGGGCGGAGTGGAATGATTCTACTGAAACAGTGGGTGATGGTGATGCGTACACTGGGGAGGGGATCCGGTCTTGTTCAGACTGGGTGTCCAGGTGCATGTGCAGCGATGCTGAAGCAGAGGCTGTAGTCTGGGGTGGTGTGATTGAGGCTTGTCTCCTCCTGAAGAGACAACGAAGGCGGGTGCGGACGTTCGCAAATATGCGAGGCAGTTTGAAAATGTGAGGAGGTGGATTTAGACGACGGGATACAACGAGCGCGGAACGCTAACTCGAGGGTGACTGGAATGTCCTATCAAGCGAGACCAATACACAGTGATGTTTCACACTGCGCGAGGCTGCGGCGATAAAGGAACACTCGGGAATAGTGAAGGGTTATGTGTAGAGCTACAAGGCTGTCTGCCTCAGTCTTCTCGACCTGTTGGCTGCCTCTCACGCCAAAGCGCTCTCAGACTTTTCTGGTTGGTACGCGTACAGCTGTCGCAGGCTAGGCCTGGCTGGCTCAATGTCTAACTGCAGCTTATCTGGCATGGTGACCAGTTCTGCAGCCAGTACCCAGAGGCGTCTACTGATGACCAGATAGACCCAATAAAGGCAAGCACAATGTATGCCAATTTTACGGACACTACAGTTGTACCACAAATGCACAGATTCTGCTTACGGACTTCCCCAGGCAAAGAGTGAGGTAGATAACACAAAGGACTGATGGTCGTCAACCACCTAGAGAGTAGTGAAGGGACTGGTGAGCGGAGAGGGCTCAGGAGTGTAAGAAGAACTTGTCCTAATGTAGCGGTATGACACCCCGCTACGTCAAGCTCAAGTGTGAACTAGAAATAAGGTGAACTGTCAGGTGAGCACACCCAAGCCTGGCACGGAGATAAATCACGCGCTAACGCACAGTCACGACGGAGGGACAATCAACTTAGAGTCTTTATGCAAGAACTCAAGATGTCAAGGTCACGCCATGGTACGCTGAGTGGAGAACCAAGAGGACAAGTTAGATTGGTAAGGAGTAAGGAGTACAAGGAGATGCGCACCTGAGTGGAGAACCAAGAGGACAAGTTGGTTCCACTCAGGACGCTACAGGAGGGTTTATATACGCTACTGTGGCTGAGCTTGAACTGAGTCTAAACACTATTACTAAGTGTACAGTAAGACTCCATGACTCAGGAGCTGACGCATCGTGTCTAATAATAGTGCTATCTATTGTGCTGACTGATGCACTAGTCATGGCGCTGACGCGATGCCTTATCTTGCTGAGTAAAACCTAATACAGCGAGTAAGCGTAAACTACTAAGCGAAGTCTAGAACTATCTAGAAGGTTCCTTCCTTATCTACCAATCGTGTGAGTCCGTACGTAAATGGAATGTGACCGGATTAGGTTGTCCCGTTAAGGGTGCAACTATCCCAGGGTCACGTGCTCAAAGGTGCACATGATGGCAGCATGTGACTAACAATATCTTGTACTTCGGCCCTTTATATCTTCCTCAGATAATTCCATAAAAATACAGAAAAATAGGGAAAATAATATACGCGTCCATGACAACATCCAAACACTCATAAGTGTGAAAGACTAGGTGCTTCACCATGCAAGCTCATATAGGGTGTCTGCCAATTAAGGCGACTTATTGGAGTCCTATTATAGCAATGTACTGCATGTAGGACCGCAAATTCCCACCAGGATTGAGGGAGACAGGCTTCAAGGCACATAGCCTGAGCCTTATCCATACAAGTATGCATAAAGCGTTCAGCACGACCATTTTGTTGGGGAGTATGCGGTGCACTTTGTAGGATAGTAATGCCCATATCTTTCAGTACCTTAGTAAACTCGTCAGACTTGTATTCTCCTCCAGCATCAGACATCCACTGTTTAATAGTGGTGTTATGCTGATTTTTGACCATGGCAACAAACTGCCTTAACGCATTGATGGCCTGTGCTTTGGTGCGTAATAGCACAACCCACGCATAGGAGGAAAAGTCATCAAAGAAACTAATGAAGTATTTATATTTGTGGTACGAGTCAACTGGGAAGCTCTTAAGATTGGAATGAATCTTTTCAAAAGGCTTCTTAGCACGCGTCTCAGAGGGTTTATGCGTTGAAGCAGGCATTTTCCCTTGAGCGCAACCAGGACATATGGGTGTCTCAGAAGGATATTTAAGGTCCTTAGGGAATCCCTTAGTGTGATCCTTGGCACGACGTAGTACTTCCTTCGAAGGGTGTCCTAAACGTCTATGCCAAATGTCGTAGTCAGCAGTATAGATTGTACTATGGGCTGCATGTACATTTTTTACTTGTGTGACTTTGGCATCAAGCCAGTAAAGTGTCTGACCATCTGCTAGGGGTTTTGTTTGTAGTATGGGTGTCGTACTGCCCTTATAGAATAGAGATATATGCTGCGAATCCCCATGAACGCGCAATCCCTGTTGAAGAAACTCCCCCATGGACAATAGCTTAGTTGTCATCTGTGGTATATGAAAGACAGGATATATGCGTGTAATACGCTCTGTTTTAATGCCATTGTGTTCCACAGAATGCTTCAGTAAGACTGAGCCTTTGCCTTGTATATAAAGAGCATGGGCTGCCATCTTTACCATAGGCTTTTGCGAAAGGGGGGTATAACTTATAAAGTCCAGTTTATTGTTTGTAAAGTGTGCCGACGCACCAGAGTCAAGTAACCAAATAGGTTCTTGCTCTGTTTGACTCTTCTTTCCCTTACATTTCAAGCATAAAGCAAAATCAAGACCATGAATGCATATATTAGCACTATTTACAACTTTGTTTACAAGTGCACTGTAACTACTATTTTTAGAAGCGCCAGTCAGCGTCATATCCAGTAGCACTGTAGAGTGGTCAGATTTGCTTATTAGAGGAGGGAAAGTTACTAACCCATCCTTGTAGGGGTTGAAGTCATCTTGTCCTACTGCATCAGCGAGGTCGTTGTAGACGTCACGGTCATCGTCGTCGTTCGCTTCGCTTCCCCAATCCAGAGAAATATCTGGAGAGGGGGCACGTACTGCCACCTTCTTATGAAAGCCTTCCCACATTTTGGTTATTTCAACCACAGTAGGACTATCTGGGCATTCTTTGATAGGCTCAACTGTGCAAATGGGCTCCTTGCCCTTGTCTTTACGTGCCTCTTGCTCAGAAGGCGAGACTAAAGGGGTCAAGGTTAGTTTAGGAGTGTCTGGAGGCGAATTAATGGGCACACTGCAGCCTGTAGGGAGGTCCTCATCCTCATCTGACATTTCCCAATCTTCTGTGAAGGTATTTGGGTTCTTGGTCCACGGGGAATCCGCAACCATTTTTCCGAGACGCTGCTCAAGCGTCTTCACCGTCTGTACAGTTCCAGGGGTTTCTAAGGCCTGGGTGATGTCCAGAGCCTTATTGAAGGTCTGGTAGTGTCCTGGAATGCGCTTCTTCGCAGGAGGGGTGGAGGAAATGCGCTGCTCGGGCCTAGAAGGTGAGATATGCGCAATGGTAGTAGAGGTTGGCGCTGGGAGCGCCGCAACGTCAGCAATGTGCGTATGCCCTTGCGTATGTTGCTTCTTGAACTTCTTGCTGGCGTGTTTACTACGCTGGCGATGGTTCCCTCCCTGTTGCTGCTGCTGCTGCTGCTGCTGTTGGCCGCGCTGCTTGTTCTAGCCCAAGGAGCCTTGCTGCTGCTGCTGGAAGTCAGGGTTGTTCCGCTTGCGCTTGACCGCTGACAACTTGTTGGCCGATTCCTTATTAGAAGACTGGCCTTTTGTACGCTTGATTTCCCACTGATTGACTGCCGCAGTACGGATGTCGGTCAAAGTAAGCTTCTTCGCCGTAGTGCCCGACATAAGGATAGGGACAAGGGATGACTCCCATTTGGCAGGTAGCTTCAAAAGAAGCATCATGGCCTGAAGGCCATCAGGTACTTTGGTGGAGTTGGCAGAAAGGTGGTCGTAAATTGTTGCAAGCTCATCGATCTGGGGGCCAGGATGCTTGGCGTAGTCCAGACGGAACATCATGGCACGCTTGAAATCCTGGTAGATGTTAGCAGCACTAACACCCCCATACTGGGACTTAAGATGACCCCAAACATCGCCAGCAGTCGCAAATTTTTCAACCTGGCGTTGAATAGCCAGTGAAAGGCGCAGCACCATCAAGCCTAGGGCACGATCATCATCAGTAGCCCACGCATTGTACGCTTCAACCTCTGTAGGGGTAGGAGCATCTTTGTCCTTGAAAGCAGGAAGGATCTGTCTTCCGCTTATAATATCCCATAGTGCAGAAGACTTCAAGAAAGCCTCCATTTGCTTAGCCCAAATCTGGTAGTTGTTACCATCAAGAACAGGGACAAGAGTGGTGAGAGTCGACATTTGTAAAAAGTTTTCTGTGTAGAAATAGTCAGCACGGTATGCAACTAGTAACAGAAAAATAAACCGGCATAGTCTCCCCTTATAAGGAGACTAATGTCTGCCATTAAAGGCGACATACTGTCATAGTCTCCCCATAGTGGAGGAGACTAATGTCAGCCAATGAAGGCGACAACCCCACTGCAGGTACTAAAGGTAACCTGCCGTCGTTGCAGCCAATGAAGGTGCAAAGCGACTTATGGCAGGGCCCATAACCTGTTGTGCAGCAATGCACGCAGTGTACAGGTAGACCCTTACCTGTGTAGAGAGCTTAGACAAGGCTTAGAGTGAAGCAGAGGAAGCTCAGAGTGGGGTGGAGAGAGATGTGTATAGGTACTTGCTCCTACAGTAGGATTTATATACTCTATGGTCCACCCATGTCCATTTGGGGAAAAGTGATGAGTAGAGGCGTCCACAATATCGCGTTTTCAGTGTCGCCTAATGTCTAATCACTGGTGGACTCGGAATAATCCCTTAAGGGGATTCTGTACATATACCGTATGACTAAATACTCTGAATTACATGTATAGCACAACTAATCGTACTGTCATTCCTACATAATGAGCCTTATAGTAAGTATTACGGCTCAACAGAGTTTGCTCAAAACAGTTCTGTATGCAGGACAAGAGCTCAGTGTTCATGCCCTTGTCAGACATGCTGAGTGCAATTGCGAGTGCTCTGAGATTACTTTTCTTGTATGCTGCCAACCTGCCTGTAAAATTTCGATTTAGTACATCCTCAGCAATCTGACGAGTGTTTTCTGCATCCTCAGCTTCTTTTTGTCTGTCTTTCTCTGCAGTAACCTGTTCATGTTCTTGTTGCTTGGACTCCTCCTGGTCAAATTCTGTGCACAGGGTTCTTGAAGTGACAAAGCGAGCCTTAATCTTCTTTGATCTGCGCTCCTTTGCTTTTGTTGCATTATTGAGTCACTCTCTTACAGTGCTGAGTTCCTGGTGGATGGCTGTACAGTGAGCATTTGATGTGCTCAGCTTTCCAATTGCATACCCAAGGGCTTGGTGGGTGGTGTTGCGTGGCAATGCATGCAGCAAACAGGAATGGAGTTCTCACCTTTGAGTAGCCTGAGAGACTATAGAGTGGAGAGGGTGCACAAGTGAAGAAGAGAGTGAATATCCTATTTGCCTCCCTCCCCATGGGAGGGTTTTTATACTCTATGGTCCTACCCTGACCATTTGTGTAAAAGTGATGAGTACAGGCATCCACAATATCGTGTTCTTACACATGCCTGATGTAAACTACCACTTTGAGATAGCCATAGGGCTTCTCTCACTCAGAGGGCATATTGCGCCTGTTATAGTACATATCCTGACTACCATAATAGGAAAACATACTACCGTAATGTTGTAACTGCTACTATAGATAAGGTCCTTATGTACTTATCTCATTCCAACACTCCCCTTTGCTTAGTGCAGCTACTAAAGCGCATCTAAGCAATTACCTAGCAATCTCACAAGCGTTAGGAATGAGCATCGAGTGAGTGTTGCATAGGAGTCAATGAGACTATGGCTGTCTCTAACCCGTCTCATCAAGTTGTGAATGGCTATCATCAACAACATTCTTCCAACTTGGAATGTGATTACTACGTCCCTATCAGGGACAGGACATACAAACTCCCTTCTGGTAGTTTGATGAGAGGCTTAGAGCCAGATGTCTGTTTCGGAAAGTGACATTGCACCATGTCTAGTTAGGTGATTCTGTCCTGTTCTATGAGGAGACAGTTGCTTGTGATGCTCTTCATGAAGAAGAAACGATGGACGTGGAGGACATAGAGAAACATGTGTTCCTCTAGAAGAAGTAGTGTACTCAAAGGTACAAAAGTTCCTTCATGCTTTCCATCATGAATCCCCATCATCAGACATGGTGTGTACGAGTGGTGAGGAGCCAAACTCTAGCCCTAGCTGCTCCCTGAATTTTAGGAATTTAATGCGACCCAGATTCTTGGTAAAAAGATTGGCAGGGTTCTCAGCTCCTTCAATGAAGAATAGTTCTATCTTCTTTTCACAGATCACATCACGTATGTAATGGTGATGCAAATCAATGTTTTTGATTCATTTCTCCTGAACAGGATTAGAAGATAAGAATATGGAGCCTTGATTGTCTCCACATAATGGAATAGGTCCGAAGTTTATTCCAAGCTCACTAAAGAGCAAGCGAATCCAGACCAATTGTCTGCTTGTACCACACAGCGACATGTATTCTGCTTCAGTGGATGAGAGCACAATAGATTTCTGCACTCTAGAATTCCAGCAGAACACTCCATTAGCCATCTTTACTAAGTAGCCCATAGTGGACTTTCTGGTAACTGGGTCAGAAGCCCAGTCAGAATCTGCATATGCTATTATACCACCATTGCTTTTGCCATCAAAGACTAAAGCATAATTTGAGGTACCAAGTAAGTAGCAGCGAATATAAAGTGCACCCTTATAATGGTCCTCAGATGGGTTGGCAGCAAACTGTGCCATTTTTGTAACAGCATAGGCAATATCTGGTTGTGTACCAATCATAATGTATAGGAGAGATCCTATCACTTGTTGGTATGACACGCAGAGCTCTGGGGTTGCAGTTCCCTTATTAGGGGATGGATGATACCCTTCCAGTAGTGAGGTAGGTACTGATTTGGTGTTAATCAGGTTAAAACGCTGCAGCACTTTCTGAAGGTAATCCTACTGATCTATCAGGATTCTACCCTTAGAATGTAATATGTGCATGCGTAGAAACTCTTTGGTATCACCCAAGTCTCTACATTCCCATATCTCCATGAAGTGTCTTTTCAGGGATGCTATGTCCTTTTTACTTCTTCCAAGGAAAAGAACATCATTGACATAAACAATAACTACAATTGTTTTGTCTTCATTCACAAACAGACCTGAGTCTGATTGAAGTTGTGTGCAGCCAAGGGTGCTCATGGACTTATCCAGCACTCTCCACAAAGCGAGTGCTCTTGTTTAAGTCTGTATATAGCTTTCCTAAGGCACATGACTTTGTTTTGTTGGCTAGGGTCTTTAAACCCTTCAGGTTGTTCCATATAGAGTTCCTCATCGAGGTCTCCATACAGAAAGGCAGTTTTGACATCAAGTCCAGAGATGTGCCAATCCTTCAGTGCTGTAAGCATGAGCATCATCCAGATGGTCTCAAACCATACCACTGGCAAGAATATTTCATCATAATCTATGCCTTCAACCTGTGAAAAGCCTTTGGCAACTAGCCTGGCTTTCTTACAGCCATCTGACTTTAAGTCAAATACCCATCTGTTCTTGATCACCCTTCTGCCTTGCGGTGGGTTAACAAGATCATAGACCTTGTGCTTGCAAAGAGAGGCAAGCTCTTCTTTGCATGCATTACGCCACTCCTCCTGGGGTTCACTTGGCATTTTAAGAATGTCCTGATAGGTCCATTTGTAAATATTAGAGGTATCAGGTGACTCTAGATCCAATGGTGAAACTGCTTTGGCAAGCAGAAGATCTAGAAATTTGACTCCCCCTTCCTGAGCTAGGCGGATCAGAAGTTGCTGATCTACTTTGTCTGAATCATGTGGATTATCACTCTGTGCACTGGAAGAATCAGGATCGGCTTGTTCAGGAATGTCACCTGAGGCTGTCTGATCTTGACGTGGACACTGCTGGGGGCTACCTGGCTGCAGCTGTGTCAATTGTCACCATGTGTGAGTCCACGCAATGTCTTGAATAATTGTAGTAGGAGGCCTATCTCCATAGACATTATCAGGATGAGTAACTGGTTTCCTTGTATGCCCCAAATGTCTAGGTTCACTAGGACCAGGTACTGATACAGGGGGTAAAGGCGGAGGTAGCTGCGATCCAATCCCTCTAGTATGAGTACTAGGAGGGGGTCCAGCAGCCAGCTGGGGAGTGCTTCTCCCTTTGGTAATAGGAGGCTCAGGTGGTAGGTCATCATCATCACCAGGAGTGGTATGGTCTTTAGACAACTCATGTGGAACTGTTTCATCTAGCTGAGTTACACCACGGGGCTCACATCTAGGATTGTCCATAGGACACCTAGGAAATAGAGCTTCATCAAAGAGTGCCTTGTCTGAATAGAACAAGGTATTTGGTGTGCACATGAAGACATCAGCCTTCATTCCAGGTCCTCTACCAAGGTAGATCATAAGCTTGCTTTTGGGAGAAAGTTTATTCACCCAGCGGGCTTCTGGAATATGGACATATGCACCACAACCAAATACTCTAAGATGCAATATATCAGGGACTTCATTGTTGTAGCGTTTACCACAAACACTTGCCTGACTTAGGCTTCTCAGATAGTGGCGAACCTTTGGGTGAAGAAGTTCCTGTTTACTGCCGCATCAGAGTAGAAGGTGGGATGGGGTAGGATACGCTCGTCTAGTCCAAAGTATGTGTGGATGTCTTCAAAGATAGGTATTCCTGTGGGCACTTCAGTGATGTAACGTGTGTAAGTCCAACCAGGACTGTCAAGGATGTAGAAGGTGTGATAGGGCGAGGTGACTTGCTCATTGCGATAGAGATGGATCTTGTGTGCAGCAGTGCTGGCAGGATATTCCACTGCCCACGAGGGAACTCAGGATAAGTCATGGGGATCCCTCCCTGGTCTAAGGGGATATGCCAGACAACTCACTTAAGGGGGAGAGCCCTTAGAGATAACGAGTAACGGTGGTGGTATTGAAGAAGACCAAGATGCAGTTCTTGGTCTTCACTGTACTCTACTTATACAGATATGCACAGGCTTTAAAGCGCTGCTTCAAGAGTACTAGCCAATGGTGTAAGTAGAGCGAACCCTAATACAGCTATCCTAGCATGAGTCATTCTGAGTGTTGAAGTGCAGAACTAACAAGCGGAGGGTTAATAGCAAAGAGCTAAAGACAAGTAACTTCAGAGGGTGAAGGAACTCTTATAGCAATACTACTACACACCTAAAGACAAGTACTAAGACATCTGTGAGTAAAGGTAGTGTAGAGTAAAAGAGAGGGAACTTACACTTCAGAGGGTGAAGGAACTCTGAAGTGTAGAGGCGAAAACAGCAGTCCTTATATACAGGACGCTTAGCTAAGAATGGTCTGTGTGCACAGGTGATCCAAACACAATACAGGTGGTCTGTGCGCCAGAGGGAGAAATGCCATTGGAGGGCAGAGAACAATAGCTGCCTAAAGCAGACAATACCGGTATCTTAACAATAGAGAACAATAGGAGCCATATATGACTATGACAATAAAGATAAACAAAAGCGGTCCGTAAGAGTCCGGCCGAGTCCAAATTAGTCCTTAAGGGACAGATACCGTATTTAGTATATGGGATGACTCAATCATATCCCACGAGACATGTGACTTGATTCAGTCACATCTCAACACTGAGTCATTCCGAGATCTGATCTGTATTGTACAATCATGTGTGCCGGAGCTTACCTGGCTGACTGATCCTAAAGTCCATGATGATATACTGCTGACAAGAGTGTCATAGCTCATATGTCAGTGTCCACTTCCTGGCCCGAGGTGTCAATCAGTCTGAAACGTAACATCACCCCCTTTTTATGGTCGAAGCCCCAGCTTGACCACGCTGGGCAGCCTCCCTCTCTGCCACGACTTGCTGTCCCTCCTCAATTCCTGGACAGTACGAGTCCCACTCAGCCTTGATGCATGTAACGCCACCACAGGGGCATTAAGCACGACGTGTGCTTTGACAAGTCAACGGGATCAGAAGAGCGCGAGTCAGTTAAGACTCAGTTTGGTGGTGAACAAGTATCACTTGGCCTCCCAGGGACACAAGGATAATAGTGGATAGTCAGGGTGCAAGTGTAAAAGCGAGCAAAGGCAGAGACTCAAGCGCAATGGTGAGTCAAAGATTGGTTCATGAGGCAAAGACAATGTGGTATTACACAAGAAGTCAAGTCTACCGTACAAGCTAGGTAGGGCGCAACTTATATACCAATACAGGGTGCATCAGGAAAACCATGTATTTACTTATTCATACTTTTCCATACTTTTTCATTCTTTTCAGAAAACAAGTAGAAAAAGTAAGAAAAAGACATCCCTCTTTCTTTTTTTTTTACTTGCTGAGCTGCCAAAAAAAGTTTAGGATAAGTAGAGTACCAAATGACCAAAAATTGACAAAATGAAATGTCCAAAAATGGAAATATTGGATCAAACTTTATTTTTGGTCCGAAAATTTCCATATATGGTAATAAATTGGACCAAAATTTCAAAAAATCGGACCAAAATCGGACCAAAATCCAAAATTTCCCCAGAAATATGCCTAAAAAGTAGGAAAAGTAAAGAAAAAGAAGAGGGGATTTCTTTTTTTTAAGTAGTTGGTACTTTTCTGAAAGGGTCCTTTTTTCCCTTGCTAAAAGAGCAAAAAGAACAGAAAGTACAAATAAGTAAAACATGGGTTTTCCTGATGTGTTTGGCTAAGCCAAACACATGATGCCAGAATAACACCTTGCGCTGAATCAAGTACAAAGGGATACACTATAACGAGAGTCACGAAGACACGCAGGTCTGCGCGTGTGTCAGATTAACTTGGAAAGGTACAGTGGTTTTTGACGGTGCAAACCGCTGGTCGAAAGGAGTCGGGCGCAAGTGGAACAAAGCAAAATGGATGGGTGCGTGACAAATGAGAAGCCTGTGGAAACCGCATATCGTACAGTAGGTGATAGAACAAGTCAAGGTGCACACAACGAACAGCAGAAATCATAACAATGCGGGTAATGGCGTTGGCTCGCTGGAGCCAGAGTACGCAGTCCCTCCTTACCCTGGCTATTTTGTCCAGCTCATCTATCTTCTTTGCCAACTCCTCCTCCTTGGCTTTGTAGCCCGCTTGAGCACAGCGGTAGCGGTGGACCTCTGCGGTGAGAGTGAGATCCTTGATGCCTGTGAGGGTGCGATCGACAGATCCCTGCATGATGCTGCGCTGATCTAGGAAGATTAGATTGTTGTTGCAGTACTGGGCATCCCTGGGGTAGTCGTAGTTGGGGGCAGCATGCACTGGCTTGCTGTATTGCTGGTTGCTCCCCTTTCGATAGGTGAGGACAAAGGGGTCCGCCATGAAGACAAACTGCGTATAGCGAGCTGGGTGCAGGGAGTCCTGAGCATCGCAGATCTGGAAAGGGATATAGTGTACTCCCCTGTTGTGTTGGAACCCAACAGGTGGAGGAGTCTCCACTTGGCGTTGGGAAATCGGACTGTGTTCTTCTGCACAATAGAGGCAGATCTGGGGTCGAGAAGCTTCTGGCATACAGATGGGCTCTCCGTCTGTGGTGCATAACGGTGGGGTTTCGTTGTGCATGGTTGTGAGATGGTTCCCATAGACCAGGTGTTCATGTAGAGGGCAATGATCCTCTGAGAGATACCTGTCGAACTCCCTGTCTTCCTGAATTGGAGTCTCATCCTGATTGGGTTGAGCTGTCGTCGACATGTTGGTTGGCGAAGGATCTCTTGTACCAACTCTTGTAGGGGTTGGCGAAGGAAGGAGGGATGGTATGGGGGTAGGTGGACGACTTCCTCCATCGTGAATGGACTGGGGAAGCGACAGGGGTGATGGTGGCATGTTCTGGATGATGAGAATGGGCTGGATTGAGATGGGGAGCAGGTCGTCAAGGACATAGTGTACTTGGACTGGGGATGAGGACATGAGTAGAAGTGGGAGTGAGTGAAGGGGATGGGGACGTCTCTTGGAGTTTTCCTGCACTTATATGTGTTTCCCTGGTGGGGTTTGAATGTTTGAATTCCCGAATTGTGTCATCGGTGAATACATCATCCTTGGAGACCCACTGGTTGTCCAAGTCCAGGTATCCATGCCACTTGACCAAATACTGTAGTTTCTTTGTCCTGCCGAACTGCTGAGAGTCTAGAATCTTCTCAACCTCATATTCCTCTTCTCCATCAACCAAATCCAGTGGTGGGCGCTGATAGTTGGGGCCATGTGTGGGAGTTTCTTGGTACAGTGTCAGAAGGTCTATGTGGAATATGGGGTGGATGCTCCACTGCGTGGGAAGTTCTAGGCGATAGTTGACTGCAGACATCACCTGCATGATCTGGAATGGGCCATGTCTTCTGGGCACGAGTTTCACGGTCGGCTGGTTGGTATGTAGGTGGCATCCTTTGAGCCACATGAGGTCTCCAATTTGGTATTTTGGGGTGTCCTTGTGTTTGATCCACCCCTGCTGCGCTTTGATCATCAGTTCCTGGGTGCACATTCTAGCTTCTTTGAATTGTTGGGCACATAGTGCTACCTGTGGAATGGGGGATGGTCAGTCGATCCAATCAGCACGCGGGTTATACCCCATGAGGACATTAAAAGGGGACTCCCTGGTGGACTCGTTTGGCCAATTGTTATGTGTGAATTCCACCATTGGTAGATAGCGGGTCCAGTCGTCCTGTTGTTCGTTGACCCAGAATCTTAGATATTGCTCTAGCCATTGGTTGGTGTGTTCCGATTGGCCATCAGTCCTTGGGTGGTACACTGTTGAGATGTTCTGTTTGATGCCGAGTATTCGGCACAGTTCACAGGTGAACTTTGACGCAAATCTGGGGTCTCAATTGCTAATGATGCGCACTGGCAGTCCAAATTGGGAGAAAATGTGTGTCACGTACAGGGCCACAGTTCCTTCAGTGCTGATTTCTTCTAGGCATGGGATAAATATTGCCGCTTTGGAGCAGTCATGGTCTGTTACTGTCAGTATGGAGTCACAGCCATCTGCTAGTGGTAATTTCGTGATGAAGTTTTGTCACGATCAACAGATCGTGCCATCAATGGCTCAGATCTGATAAAATATTCTACTGATTGATTCTGGTTTTCCATCAAGATTGGCTTCTATGTTTCAGATCTTCCACTTCTGTTCTTCTGCTTCTATTCTGTTTCTGTTCACTCATTTCTGGAAAAGCTTACTTAACGGTCACGTGACTCATACATCAAAATGGTGTCATTATGGCAATTGAAAGACTGCGCATACAAGAAAGAAAATATAGAAAAACATAGTCTCTGTAGGATATAAAAGGCCTGTAGGATAGCCTGTAAATTCCCTGTCCTAGTCTTGTTTTCTGACTCTGAATCTGATCCATTGTCTCTCACTTGCTTGTCGCAAGTCGTCTTACATAATCGACCCCACTTGCAACCTGGTATCGAGCCCAGGCTCTGCGTGCTCTCTCGAACACAATCTACTCGGTGTCGACCCAAGTCTTGATCATGAAAAGTCTAGTGCTATGGTCTCGAATGGAGTTGCCTCCAGTTTTGGGAAGATTGGTTGAAGAGGTGCGTGCGTTGGCTGGTTGTTGACCTTGACTCGCTGGCAGTCAGCACATCCCTTGATGTAGTCCTGTGCTTCTTGTCAGAGTCCGGGCCACCAGTAATACCTTTCAATTAGTTTAATTGTTTGGTTAATCCCAGGATGTCCATGAGCTAGGGTGTTGTGGTGTGCCTGTATGATGCGCCTTTGTTTGTGGACGTCTCCTGTGATGACACGTCATCCATCTTTATACCAAGTATCTCCAATGTGCTTGAGCTTGTGCAGGTCTACCCATTTTGTGATTATGTCGTTGTCCTGGGTGTAGACTGGGTGTGTAGGTTGCATTTCCGCAATGGTGATTGTTGGACTGGTGCAAGTGGGGTTCTCTTGTCAAAGTGCGACCTATAGAGGGCCCTTGAGTCACAGAGGACACAAGGAGACTGCAGAGGAGGATATAAGACTAAGGGGATATTTTCCGTCCTCTGCAGGATATACCAACCTGACTAAGCATATCTAAATAAGGTAACTTCACTTGGAGCGTTGTACAGTCACAGAACAGCAGAGAATAGCACGCTCTAGCTACAAATAACACTCCCCCATGAATGTGCAAGGCTCCAAACTGTTAACTAAACAAACCAAGCATGCTGGCACACTTCTGCACCTTAAACCGGTCAAGGGCCTTTGTGAAGATGTCAGCAGCCATCTCCTGTGTCGTCACAAAGCTAGGAGTGATTAGCCCGTCCTGAACAGCATCCCTTAGCCAAAACAGGTGAAGGGAGAGATGCTTCATCTTGCTGTGGTGCTCTGGGTTCTTGCTCACTGCAATGGCTGATTGATTGTCCATTCTCAGCAGTGAAGGGCCAGAAATGCTGTAGCCAAGCTCCCCCATTAACTGACGCATCCACAGGATCTCCTTGCCCGCCTCAACAGCAGAGATGTGCTCTGCCTGCACTGGCACATGGGTCCAAGCAGACTGACCCTGGCCAGTTGATGGACAAGAGTCTGCAGGGACAACTTTGGCCTTCATAGTGGTAGACTAAGTTGTGGTCATCAGTTTATAACTCCCAGTGTTGAATGATATCAAACTGGCACACAGGAATGAGTACACCAAACCTGGCCAGTCAAGGGGAGCAGGGCAGCAGGGACCGGTGAGCCTTTGGGTGGGTCTAAGGGGACATTATTGACAATTTTGGCCTTTGGAGCATGTCGAGTGGGCATTGATGCAGATGTGGGACAAAAAAAAAGAGTTGTCCCTGCTATATGTAAGTAACATGAACAGATGTAAGCAAGCAGACCTCTTCAGGCCTCAGGCCTCATGTCACGTGCAAGCAGTCAAGCTTGGACCTTACCGAACTCAAGTCATTGTGCAATGCAAACAATTACAGTACATTCAAACAACTGATGCTAAGACATGAGAGTGTACAAATCACAGTATGATGACAGAAAACATGAGGTATCAAAGTGACTTGCTTTGTTTTGGTGATGCCTGCTGTTCCACAAGACCCCCACTTTTGCACTCCACTGCAGCCTCCCTGCATCTCTTGGAACCAGAATGTATGACCCATCTCTCTGTAAGAGGGAGAATAAGAGCCTGATTTTTGGCAGGTTCAACAGCTGGCCAAGGAGCGTCTTCATTGATGGCCTTGGTAATAAGGTAGATAGTGGCTCTGTGGTTTTGAAGGGCCAACATGTGAGCATTGTACTGTGTAAGTTGCGCTTGGAATAATAGCTTCTCCTCCTGCAATGGATCATTGGCAGCAGTCAGCTTCAAAGGTGATTCAGTTCCCTGAGTGCCCTCATGAAGAGATTGGCGGATCGTGTTCTTGACACTGAATTTATGAGTACAAGGTGCCTCTGGCCATTGCTTATGATGAACGCCAAGTAATTCCTTCAAACTGCACAGGAGTCAAGTGAGAGGGGCGTTGTTATAAAAAAGACAAGTTTCGTGAGTTCTTGTTTGTTCACCATGCATGATCATCACTTTCGTCAGTGCTCCGAAGCTTCCAAAGACTTGTGGATTGAAGACCACATTAACGATGCCTGATAGCTGCTCCAGATTCAACTCAGCTTGGACATAGTGGGTAGCCATCCAGAGAAAAATAAGAAACACAGACTCAATGTCATGAATGAACATCTGGTTGATCTTGGGATTTTCTATGAGGTCTACAGCCATAAACTGCCACATACCCTGCAATTTTCTTGTTAAGAAGGTGCCAACTGGAGGAATTGGCATAATGTACCATATGGGTGGACTGGTGAGCACCTCCTGCTGTTGGATTATCTGGGTCAACCATTTTACAGAGGTCTCAATCAATGAGAAGCCTGCCTTCAAAGTGAGGGCAGTCTGTTTATAGTATATTAATGGCATTGATGTCATGATGAAGGACCCTGCATTTCTCGTATGTGTTGCGATGAGCTGGAAACAGTCAGTTAGCACTCAATGAAAGTAGAGAGGGCTGGATACACACCAACCAATGCTGCACGAATGGCACATACCATGTCCCTACTGCATCAGAACATTTCCAACTTTTTGCTGATATTGTCAAGGATTAGTCGGTGGTGCTGATGGGAAGTGAATTCGTGTGTCGACAATATCAGTGCCCAGGGTGCATTGACAAATTGGTCAGTGTGAGTGCGTGTATAATGATAGGTGTCCTCACCAATGTCACCAGAGGCTGAGCAATAAGGGATATCGGGTATCTTAGTGTTATTGAGAATGTTGTAGAGTTCTCCCTCCTTCATTATTCTGTTGCAAGCAACCCTCCAGGAGTCCTTGAAGAAGACAATGCAATTCTTGTGGATAGGGATCAGCATGGGTAACCCATGGGTTTTTTGTAACTAAGTGCCTCCCAAGGCATCAGTCTTTGATCTCTTGCCACCAAACTTGATAAGACCATAGAAGAGCCATTTCTTCACCAATCTGGGTGATCTTGGGCATAAAAAAATCAGAAAAATCAGGGCTATAACTAAAATACAAAAAACCCGCAGATTACCTGTGCTGATCCCTACTTGTGGATGTTGTATGCAATTGAGGTGTGGGTTGCGTGGCCAGAAGGCATGTAAAATTGGGCAACAGGCAGTTGGATGATGTATTCGCCACATAAGTTGCCCACTTGATGAGGGACAGTGATGACGAGGAGCTCCTGAGAAGTGGAAAATTCATTTTCAGCATGAATGGCTTTCTGAATCTCTGTTGGTGTGGCACTGCAAACACTGCCATCATGTCCTCGTGCCAGTCTCTCTGCCTGATCATAATGAGTGAAAAAGTCCAATAATGCTGGATCTTGTCAATAGTATATAGGGGCGGTGACAATTGCACCACTCAGATCCCATTGAATGAGCTGTGCATAATCCCTAATAATGAGGATGCTAAAGATGTGAGTGCAATACTGGCAGTCTAGCTGCAAAGCTGCATAAGTAGTGATTTGACCAGCTGTTGTGATCCCTTTTTGATTTCAACTCATGAGTTGATCAGGGCCTGAAACAGATGCTCCATCTGAGAAATCAGTTAAGAAGGCATCGTCCTCTGGCCTGATCTTGAACTCAATGCAGATATCACTGAAGGCAGAATTGTTTTTGGTAAGGCCATTGTTTGGTCTGTCATAAACTGTACAATCAGGTGAGAAGGAAACCGGGCGCTTGATAATGGCCTTGTCTGGCAAGTGTGACATTTCACAAATACAGATGGTCTTGAGGTATGGTTGAACAACATCAATCTAGAGCTTCTTTTCAGTAAAATGCTCTGAAAAGTCCAAATATCACAAATCTCTTGTACATTGGGGGCTGATTCTGAAGGTTGGCAAGAGTACCAAACATGCTCATCAGATAGCTGAAAGTTGGCATAGGACCCCTCTGCATCTAATCTGATCTAGCTCCATAAATATTTTCACATTTTTATCTAATTTATTTCCTGAGATATCAGATAGTTGGCTACTCAAATTGACTTGTAAAAAAAATGATGTCTTGATCTGGGCAACTTCCAAGCTGAAGTTTAATTTGTGGCATGGGGAAGTATGCCACTTGGCCACCTGCAACTTGTTCGAATTCCAACCTCCTTGAACCTACCCCCACTTTTTGCCACCTCTTCCACTTCCTTGTTTACCACATCACAGCAAATGGCAAGTACCTGGCTGGAAGCTCAAAGGTTGTGAACTTGGAAGAAAAGTAGAAAGAAACTCCCTGGGAGGCATAGGACCAAGAAAAAGGGGGCCATCTCAAGTGACATGACATGAATAATCTGATCACATGATAGGTGTATTGCATCGAAATATCTAGTCATCAAACTGTGAGTGTGTACAGGGGTCCCAAAAGGGACCAGTGAGTTGCTAGAACCTGGGGGTGTGAATGTGACCATAGCAACTTGGTAGGTGCACTGTATGAGGAGATAATGTACAAAAGAGTTATGCCACGCTATGTGCGCTATGTGTGTTAAAGATGCAGAGAAGGTCAGGCTTGTGAATGGCTTAGCCACCTGGCAAGCCAAGATTGGAGCTGAGCAGAGCTGGAATAAACCTATCCAAATGGGGATTTGAGTCCATGCTTGGCTACATATGGCTATGTACAAGCCAGCTATGGCTCTTGGCTAAAGCCAGGAATAGCTGTGAGTTCCTGCAACACTAACCATGGGTGTGATTATGTTGGCTGGATAGACTGTCATGTATGTAAGTTTAGCGTCTGACTAGGCTTTTGCAATCTACCATAACTTTGATCATTTTATTGTAATTGACTGCCCTCTAAGCCACCCACTTCTGTTCTCACATGACCTCTTTTGCAGTAGATGGAGTCACTTGATCTTTTCTGAGTTCTTGACTTAGAGCCAATCCACTGCAACTGAGTCTGATGCAGATGGAACACTTTGTGCTCATGTATAATTCAGCAGACAGACTGCTTACAGCCAAAAAGCTCACAGAGCTCCTCACATAATGGTACTGTGATGGACCACTGCCAGACATTGTGAACTATGACAAGTAATGGACCAGAGAGTAAAGCATAGATGTAGTGATGACATATGTGCAATCAATTTAAACACAGCATGAATGAGAGAAGTGCAGAGAGACTGCCCTCTCCACATTGAATTCATAGGGTTTAAATACTTTCTAACCTTGTACATGTTTGTCTATTCAAGGTGCTGGCTACAGGTTCATGAGTGTAAGGGGGAACTAATTTTAATTTTTTGACATGTTTAATTAAGATCAGTCTTTTTTGAGAGGCCAAATTTGAATACCAGAAAGTTGGCATTTCCACCACACCACACCCAGGCCACACATTGCCACAAGTCATCCTTCCTTCTCCCACTATCCTTCTCCTACCTTTTTCCCATGTCCTACCCCTCCACCTCCCTTTCTTTGGTATCCACACCACCTATCACAATATCACCCTCTTTCCACACACTGCCCCTCATGGGGTAACCTCAACTCTTTGTCTGGTTGCCTTGGTGGGAGTGTTCAATGCACCTCTTTCAACCTTGTTTTGATTTGGATGCTCCTCTATCTACAACCTTTGAATGGTCATCTGGTTGCCGCAACTTTGTATGGTGAAAGTATTTGCTTCCCTCACCCCTTCTCACCTTCATGACCCATTTTTCTCTATCTGCATTCTGTCCCTCACGGGCTGACTTGACTTGCCATCAGTTGCTCTTTGTGGGAGTCCTTACTTGTTGGAGTCCTGAATGCCCCCAACCATTGGTATGTCTTCACCCAAAATTTAAACATTTCCTTTCTTACACATGCCTTGTCATAAGGTGCAAGCAGGGAGTTTTGCTACATTTACAAGACCAACCCTCTGTCTGGTAGCATCTAGGTGAGTGTTCTCATTACTTTTCTACGCACAGCTGAGCTCTCTAACACCTTAGCTTAGTGACCCTGACTGTGAACCCCCCACGTGGCCTCAAAGACGACTTAGAGATGGGGGCTTGTACATATGGTGGTGGGTGTGCACCCTTGAACATACAGAGACGACTGTTGCAACAGACTTTGAGGTAGTCTGGTGGAATCAATGGGTCAATGTTTGATGTTCCCACCACCACCCTGTTCATCTCATCTTGTATATTTCCACCAGTTTTGAATGGTGTCCTTTGTGAATGACCTCAACATGCTGTCTGGTTGCCTCAGTGGGGGGTTGTTCATTACTCCCTTCTCCTACCTTGGTGATGCTCATCTTTCACTGGCCTCTGTCATGAACCATCTTGGGTGTGCCTTGCTCTGTTTGTAGGGGTCAGCAGGTGAGTATCCATTTCATTTTTGTTGATATCATCTACATGACCTTCTCTCTCTTTCCATGCAACTCCTTGTTGCATCCATAGATATCTAGGCCAGAGGCTTTTGGAGTATTGCTCCATGCCTTTCCTTCTGCCATCATTGTGGCATGACCATCAAACCCTCCAACCTACCACCATTTAGGATGGGGCTGTATTGGTGAGCTGCATTGAGAAGCTTTGGCAATGGTCCATACAGATGTTGTTGGGCTAATGGCATCATGGCTGGACCTGCTGCCCCTGGTGGGTAACTGTGGGTGTTTGCCTACTTTTAGAGGGGTGTCACTGCTGGGGGGTGTCAGGCCTGTGGCAAGAGGAAAGCGGTGCTGGGTGGGAGTGATGCGGGTCTACTGCAGTGACACATCATAGGGCCTCTGAATGATGTTATATTGCAATAAGCTGGTGGGTACATCATCAGAATATCTCACAATCTCTGATCACCTTTGCACTCCCAGATCCAAATCTGACAGCAGCTTTTACATCCTATAATCAAATGTGGGCTGGTTGAGCTTCTTCAATTGATTGAGTGTATGTCCAGCTAGCTCTGGATTCGAACAGGTGATCACTGCACCCTCACTATACATAGATACTTATGCATTTTGTTTCAACCATCTCCACCTGGCAGTACCTTAAGATTGTGTGAATAGCAGAAGGAGGTGGGCAGCAAGCAACGATTACCTATTGTGTGCTTTTCTTACTCCATTCATTTCATATATGTGGAAGTGTCATGATCTGATAATCATGCCATCAAGATGTCTGCTGTCTCAAATTTCTCTGTTTCATCTTCTGCCTCTGACTGTCCCTTGTTTCATCTTCTGTTTGCTTCTGTTCTGGAAACCTCACTGGCAGTCTTGCCGGCTCATGCATCACATCATACTTATGACAGGATGGTGTGCTTGTTCTATATTTAGATTTTACACTTACACATCTTGGAAAAACCCCAGAAAAACACAGAAAAATAGGATTCCTGTACAGTACTTAAAGGGCCTGTAGATTAACTTGTATTCTTCATTCTAGTCTTGTTCAGTTCAGACTATTGCCACTATCCACTCCTCTGCCTTGCAGAGTTCCATTTTCCTCTCTGACTGACTGACTATGCACCAGTTTGCTGACTAAGCAAGACCTGGAAGAAACTCATGAGCAAGTGGTAGCGACTGGGTCATGAGCTCACCTCTGTGATCGTAAAAGGAAGGCCATGTCATATTTGAAGTGTACTTGCAGCTCTCTAATCACCCATTGCTTATCCACTGTCATCTTCACCTCCCTTCCACAATGGGAGATGTAACAAAGATTGTGCTCCAATGTGTTTAGTGTTTGAGAGTTCAGTCCTATAGACTGAAAAAAAAACCGGAAACTGGACCAAACTGTAACCAATATGAACCAGACCATTGGTTGTGGTTATCACCAGATTGACAATTTCTTGATTGCTGGTTCAACCCATCCAGTGGAACTACTCTAACCACTCAAAAACTGGTTTGGACTGGTTCAAACTGCTTATGTGCAAAAAGTCCTTCTATTTTTTTGAAGGGAATGACATAACTTGTAAGACTACATAGTATTAACTACAAATCAACTACTCCCCACTGTCATCACAGCACAGCATCAGTGTCATGGGTGCATGGCACCATGTTGGTGTTGTGGGGGTGCTGCGCCACATTTGTGTTGTGGGCATGTTGCATTGCATCAGTGTCGTGGGGGCACAGTGTAGGATGGGCATCATAACCACACCATGCCATGTTGGTGTTGTAGGTACATGGTATTGTGTCAGTGTTACGTCTCAGTTTGATTGGTGCCTTGGGCTGGGAAGTGGACACTGACATGTCGACTATGACATCGCCATCAGCGAGATATCGTCATGGACTTGTAGGATCAGTCAGCTGGGTAAGCTCCGGCGCATGTGATTGTATGATAACGGATCGGATCTTGTAGTGACTCATACTAGGATAGCAGTACTAGGGTTCACGGTACTTATGCTATTGGCTAGTAGTATTCAAGCGGCGCTTCAAAGCCCGCACGTACCTGTATAAGTAGAGTAGTGCGAAGACCAAGAGCGGCATCTTGGTCTTCTTCCAATACCACCACAGTCTACTCGTCTTTGCTAAGAGGTTTCTCCTCTTAAGTGAGTCGTCCGGCATATCCCCTAGACCAGGGATCCCCGTGACTTATCCTTTGCCTGTCCCTTCACAGATCAGTGGACCTGCCCCCAGACGTCGCAGCTTATCAAGTACATCTCTATCGCAACGAGCGTGTGGGTGCCCCATACCACTCCTTCTTCATACTTGACAGCACCTCCTGGGCAAACGCCAAGTACATTGACAAGGTCCCTCAAGGGGTAATCCAACTAGAGGACCTTCACGCCTACTTCGGAATAGACGAAAGCCTTCAACCACATCCCGCCTTCTACCCAGAGACCTTCACTAACCGCAACTTTCGACTTTCGAGGATCGCCACCAAGCAAGAAGCCTAAGTCAGGCAAACGTCCATGGTAGACATTACAGTCAGTGTTGTGGGGGCACGGTGCAGTATGGCATCATGACCACACCGCACCACGTTGGTGTTGTAGGTGCATGGCACAGCATGGCATTGGTGTCATGGGGGTGCAGTGTGGTATTGGCGTCATGACCACACTGCACCACATCAGTGTTGTAGGTGCATGGAATTGTGTCAGTGTCATGGGAGCATGGTATGGTATTGGCGTCGTGACTGTGTGGCACCACCAGTGCCATGGGGGCACTGTGCCATGTCAGCATCGTAGGGGTGTGGCACCACATTGGTGTTGTGAGGGCACTATGCCACATTGGTGTTGTAGGGGTGTGGCACCATGTCGGTGTCATGGGGGGCCACACCATGTTGGTATCATGGAGTCAGTTGCAGCCCCAGCAACAATGTGTTTGAAACCTATAAAGGAAAAAAATGGTTTTATTGGTTAGTTACAAGTCAGCTAAAGGAAAAAGCAAGAATGCTTAGCTTCTTGAGGGTTTCCTGGGCCAAAGCAATACAGTTGATGAGGTGCTGCAAAGGCAGTTGTTGACATGTTGCAGCTGAACACAACCAGTGGCAGCAGCATCCAGCCTGGTAACCTCTATGCCCACAAACCTGTGACATGGGTTTGTAATAATAAGTGGCAGATAACTGGTCTCAACTGGGTAACTTGACCAGTCTCAACCAATCTCAGTTTGAACCAGTGCAGACTGGTTTCAGTTGACCTTACCAAGCTAATATAAACTGGTTGTGGTCAGTTCAGTCCAGTTTTGGTTACATCTAGCAGTTATTAGAACCAGTTCCAGTTCCAGTTCACTCAAGGTTACCCAAAATAACTGGACTGGACTGAACTTTCAAACACTAAATGTGTTCATGTTTCTGACATTAGCAACTGCATCAATGGCCAACCGTTTCCTGTTGATGTGCCCTGGAAGGGGCTTTGTGGTGGGATCATAGGCTGCATGGTGAAGGTCACCCCTTCATTACAGGCCATAGACCACAAAAGGTTCTGACTCTACAAGCCCCCTTTAGACTTTCCCATTCAAGTTTCCTACTTGCTCCATGACTATCAATTGACTGAGGAGTACTTCGAGGATCCCCTGTTCCCATCTTACACAGTTAAGGAGAAGTTTCCAGACAGTGGCAATGGCCATCACCACATCATTGATGTCATCGTTTGTGTTGACTCTGTGAGGCAAGGTGCACTTTTCCACCCTCTGGTTGTATTCCTGGCACCCAACACTTTCCAGCTGGTACCAGCAGTTCCAACCTATGTCCTGTCCCTAGGCAGCCAAAGAATAGATTCCTCACATTTGTCATGTTTAAATTGAAAGATCACCCAGAATACCCCCCCCTGACAACCTGCTTGGCATGAATAGCCTCATCCAATTGCTGGATGGGGGGAGGCAGATTTTATTAAGCAGCTTGAGAAAGAATTGTGCCTCCAACGCGCCACTATTGGCTTTGAGGTAAGTCTTATGGGATGATCTGATGTGGCCCTACAGACTGTGGGTCATTCCAGGGGGCCAATGCCCATATGTTATGTTCATTGAGAGCTCTCCTTGGAGAATCCTTTAGCCAATTTTTCACAGACTTGAGTGACAGGCCTGAGATACACTGCATCTCTAGCCTTGAGCTCCTTCACTACCTCATGGCCCTTTCTGACAGCCACCTTGGCAACGCAGTTGCATTTGTAGCCAGACTGGAGGACCACATATACAGTCTCCTGAATTGGTTCATCAATCCCCCCCCCATATGTGGAACTGGAACTCCAGTGGTGAGCCACACCTCTTGCACCAATCCGCATCTCTGATAGGAGCAGTGGAAAGGAAAAAAAAAACCACATGTTATTGCAAGCCTCCCACCTCATTCACTTAGGCAACACTCTGTTTAAGGGAATGGCCCCCAAGTTTGCCATAAAGGTTATCTACTTTGACCTCTGGTTTCATGCCATCAAGTACATGCTTTATCAGAGAGGCTCCAGGCCAGACAGCAGGGTATGCTTTTCCTGTTGTCGCATACCAGAGATTCTGAAGCCCACAGTAGGTTGAATACTCAACACTTGTCCACAAGCTTTATTGAAGTAAAGATATGTTCAATCTTATATTTTGCCTTTATAACTTCTGCCTTTCAATGCTGGCCCTACATGAAAAACATCCTCAGAACCTGGCTGAAACCTTATTGTCCATTCAAAATGACTCCCATTATCTCTCAGCCTTCACACCAAGGTGTACCCCCAGCAGCAGCATGGGGAACTTGCTCAAAAGAAAGAGGAGCATGGGCCCAGCATCAATGAGAGGCAGATTTGAAGACATGGAAATGAAGGCACTTGTTCAGAGACCTTGGACTCACTCCATATATTGTCCTTTCATTTGTAATACAATGCTTGTATAAAACCACACCTCCATGTATCGGAATCATCATTTTAGTTGCTTTCCTCTGATCCTTGTGTGCCTTCAAATATATTTGTCTTCCCTCCTCCAAAGTGAACTTCAATTCATTTTCTTTCGTCACTCTCATCTTTCTTGCCTCTCTCTGGCTTGCCAACTGAATTAGCCCTCTCTGATCCTTGTCACCTCACTGGCATTGTATAGCTGGCTCCCCTTGCCTGACCTTAGTCCAATTTCATAGGATTGGGCCCATGTGTTTGTGCCACTGTGCCCAATATAAATTTATCTTCCACTGCTACTTTCCTTGCACTCTTAGTGTCTTTCTGTCAACAAATTCTGCTTTGCTTGTGTGCATATTTCTACTATTTTCCTGTTCTGCTTTGTCTGCTTAAAATTTTAATATTTAAATTTTTTTGTTTGTATTATTATGTTAATTTAAACATCCTTAATTAAATAATTAAATAATAATAATCTTCTTTCATTTAATAAAGTATCTATTAAAATAGGAGCAAAGAATTATGAAAATTAAAGAAAGTAAAGATAAAGATAATTAAAATTAATAACATAACATTAAAAAATATTTATTTAATACTTGTATTAAAAATATAAATTATAGTATAAGCTAAATATTTTTTAAGTTTAATAAATAATTAAAACCAAATTAATTATATTTTAATATAAGTAAATAATATGCTGCACACACATCAACTTGGAAGAAGTTTGTGGCATTTTTGCCTGAAGTTTTCATGTGACTTGCATTAATCAAGCACACTTTGCTATGTATTGTAAGTACATTGCCTTACCCATTTTGGACACGCTGTCTGAAACGGTTTCATGATGGAATCCATAGGACCCCTGTATATAAATGTGTGACCTCGAGCCCTCGGTCACTGCATCTCTTCTTCTTCGGATACTCTTCTCTTTCCCCACTTCTCATACTTGATCTCTCCTAAAGTGCTCCCTTAGACCATCTGAACTAATAGATACCTCCAATTCACGTTCCATCCCTGTCCGATCCTGTTAGTGTCACCCGTCTCCACGACTGGCTCACACTTTTTTTTGAATGTCTTCTTGATTGGTATCTACTGTACCACCCACCCCCTCATATCCACCACTGCTCTCAAACTGGCAACTTGCCAATCCAAACAGAGGCAGAATCTCTCACCTTCCCCTTCCCTTCCTGCTCCACCTGAACAACAACGATCTGATAACACCAGTCCCAATCATCGTGACACCGATCTGACTGTACCTGATCACCCCCCTGCCAAACCCAATTTCCCCCCTGCCAAGCGAATTGATAATGAACTGACCCACACCACCACGTTAGATAATAACGACACATCTGAATTGTCTGACAACTCTTCATCTGTTGACGTACCAATATACACACCCTGCAATATGATGACAGAACAGACAGCCACCGTTTCCCATCCCGTCCTGTCCCAACCGCCAATCATGTCAAGGGGTGAAGTCACACCAGACGCTGTCCGGGAATTCAAAAACCACAGCAAAAACTTCTTTCTAAACGTCAAAGGCAGTGTAGAAGAAAACCAGAAAGTGACCAAAATCATTGGAAGCTTCGAAAACCTGCTTATCAACAACTGGATCTCATGTGAACAAACCACGCTAGTTGCCATGACTTTTGAGGAGTTCACAAAGGAATTCTGAGCCCAGTTTCTTCCAAAGAACTGGGATAACATGTTAAAGACACTGGTCATGAGCTCTTGCCTCAACCCTGGAAAGGAAAGCTTTGTGGCCTGGGTTGCAAGGGTCTGAACACTCAATGTCAGTCTCTGTGGTACCAGTTCCCATCTGACTGACAAACACCTTCGTACCCAGTTAGAAGTCAATATGGATGAGGAACTACAAGACCTCATGATCGAGATTGACGCAAACGCCATTGAAGACCTCCTGCCTTGGATCCAGAAGGTCCAGGATATTGCAAGCAACAGAACCAGCAAAAGTGAGTGAACAAACAGATAGATGAATGCATATGAAGCATCAAATGACCATACGACCCCACATGCTCTGGTCAAAATGGCAATGGATACACCCCCCCAGCAGGGGGACCCACTGGAACGTTGTCCAGAACTGCAATACCCAACTCAGTCAACCCATACCCCCCTTGGCTCACCAACGACAAACGTCACCTCCTACAAGAGCATGATGGATGTTACAAATGCCAAAAGTTTTACGTTGGACACTGTTCAGACAAGTGTAACATCATTCTTGCAGGAAAGGACTATCAGACCCTGACTATGCAAGACGCCCTACAAGCTAAAGCAGCGAAGGGGACATCCACATGCAACACCCCAGTTGCAGCAATCACAGAAGCTGACACATCCAATGAGTCCAAAACTGCCCCGCTGCAAGACCTGGTAGCGGCAATGTTCCTGGGGACATTGGTCTCCACTACCGAAAACAGTTTCTTGGACACATCGGAACACAGTCTCTTGGCTGTGAGTCCACCACCGCTGAAGTGCAAACACTTCTTATGGAAGTGTCAACTGAAAACTGTCGCAGATGCTGTTCCCGTGACTGTGCTCATTGACAGCGGCGCTCACATGGTCCTGATTCAACCAGCAATCATGAACAAACTAAAACTGCAGCCAAAGCTGCTACAAATACCAGAATGCATAAATGTCACGATAAAACAAACCAGCACACCACACGAGATCACACACTATGTTGAAATCTGCCCATCATCACCCAACAGTGTGTTTCAATCGAAGCCAATACATGTGGTCATTGCCCCAGGCTTGAGCATGCCGATAATCCTTGGGCTTCCCTTTCCTTCTTGTAACGAATAATATCACTTGTAACTATGCGTCCCGTGAATGTAATGTGACTGTGAAAGGAAAACAGATAAACATACTACAGCACAAACAGAAGGTGAAGCCGGTACCTACCCCCACATGCACACCAGACATTCTTGGTGCAATCCGTGAATGTGTGGAAACATTAGCATTCGAAGACTTACTGAGCAGCAAAGAGGTGAAACTCCAAGAGTTTGCAGAAGTCTTCAAACCACTACCACACGCCACAGAGCTACCATAACAGCCAGTGGCAAGGATACAGTTGAAAAACCTGGACCACGCACTAAAGACTCGAAACTACCCCTGTCTGTGCAAGTGGAAAGAAGCATGGCACACATTGTTGCAACAACACCTCGAGGCCAGGAGAATATGACCATCGAATGCTCCTGCAGGATTGGGAGCATTTATCATCCCAAAAGCAGACCTGACCATACTCCCGCGATGGGTGAACGACTACTGGCAACTAAACTCAAACATGATCACTGATAGCTTTCCACTACCACATGTCTCCAAGATCTTATCTGACCTTGGAAGTGGAAAAATATTTGCACAAATAGATATGACAAACAGTTTCTTCCAGACTAGAATGCACCCCGATGACATCAACCTAACAGTGGTAAACACCCCATGGGGGCTATACGAATGGACAGTAATGCCAATGGGCATAAAGAATGCACTGGCAATACACCAAAGGCATGTCACTGCAGCACTATGGCCATGGATCAGCCGCATATGTCACGCTTACATAGACGACATCATGATTTGGTCCAGAACAGTGGAAGAACATATGGAAAACGTCAGGACAATATTAAGCGCACTAAAAGCACACAAGCTATACTGCAACCCAAAAAAGACAAAGCTCTTCCGAACAGAAATCCATTTCCTCAGACACCACATATCGGCAAAAGGCATAGAAGCAGACGAAGGCAAAGTGGACCAGATAATAAACTAGCCAACGCCAGTGAATTCTAGGGATGTGTGAAGTTTCCTCAGGCTCATCCATTACCTAGCAGCCTTCATCCCAAAGCTTGCTCAATACACAGCCGTACTCGATGAACTGACAAGGAAGGAGTACAACAAAGCTTTCCCAGGCTGGACAGCCAAACATCAGGCGGCTTTCGACACAATCAAACACCTGGTTACCTCCACAGAATGCCTGACAACTATCGATCCATCCCTAATGCCAGACTATAAGATCTACATCACAACGGATGCAAGTGACTACAGGTCAGGAGCCATACTGTCATTCGGACCTTCATACAACCAAGCCCGGCCCGTAGCGTACGACTCATGCTCGTTTAAAGGCATGGAGCTGAACTACCCAGTGCATGAAAAAGAACTCCTAGCCATTGTCAGAGCCCTTGCGAAGTGGCACACCGACCTACTTGGCTACCACTTTGAAGTATGGACGGACCACAAAATGTTGGAACATTTCAACACACAGAAGGACTTATCCAGACAACAAGCGCAGTGGATGGAGCAAATGTCACATTATGACATGACCATCCACTATCTACCAGGTGAACAAAACAGTGTGGCGGACGCCCTTTCTCAATTACCGGACCCAAGTGTCATCACCATTACATCCATACTGTCTGCAAAGCAAGGGAAATGAATCTGCTCCCGGTTTGAAATGGAGGACACAATACTTGATGATATCAAAAAAGGGTACGAAAATGATTTACGGCAAAATTGAGAGGAGCAGCACCAGGTATGCACAACGTAATGAACAAGAACAGCTACTGATTTGTCGACAACAGGCTGATTGTCCCAGATATCAAATACATCTGCGAGACACTGTTCCAATTGGCAGATGACCAACTTGGACATTTCAGTGCCCCAAAGACTTATGGCGCCCTACACAATGCATTCTACTGGCCAAACATGAGGCGGGATCCTGAAAATGGGTACATCCCCTCATGCACCAAATGTCAATGCAACAAATCGAAAACGACCAAACCATTGGGGCTGCTACACCCCTTACCAGTACCAGACCAATGGTGCGACTCCATCGCAATTGACTTCATTGGACCTTTACCAACCGACAACGGTTTTGACTGCATCCTAACGTTCACTGATCATCTCGGATCAGACATCCGACTGATACCAACAACAACCTCACTCATGGCAGAACAACTAGCACACATCTTCTTCGAAAGATGGTACTGTGAGAATGGATTACCACTGGAAATAATATCAGACTGAGATAAGCTCTTCATCTCCTGATTCTGGAGGACCTTGCACTCGCTGACCAGGGTAAAACTGAAGATGTCCTCCAGTTACCACCCCGAAACAGATGGAGCCAGCGAATGCACCAACAAGACAATCATACAGTGCATTCGATTCGCCGTCAAATGGGACCAGAAAGGATGGGCACATGCACTGCCAAAAGTGTGTTTCGACCTGATGAACACGATTAACAGGTCCACAGGATACACCCCATTCCAACTTCAGTTTGGGAAATCTGCACGCATACTACCCCCTATCATAACACTGACGCAGCCCACTGATGACATCGAAAACATGGCAAGACGTGCAATAGAATGCATGCTGCCAATAGTTCAAGATGTGAAAGACAACCTAACAGGTGCAAAAATCGCACAGGCATACCAAGCCAACCAACACAGGCGGCTAGGATTCCCCTTCCGTGTTGGGGACAGGGTCGTGCTTTCAACCACACACCAGTGGAAAGAATACAAATCAACGGACATGCAACACGCAGCTAAGTTCATGCCACACTATGATGGACCATACACCATAACAGCCACTGATGAGAAACATTCGACAGTAATGCTCCACATGCCTAACACCCCGCATGCCTTCCCCGTGTTTCACACCTCCAAGCTCAAAGCCTTCAAGGAAAATGACGATGCCATGTTCCCCACCTGGGCCCTCATACCACCCAAACCAGTCACCATCAACAGCGAAGGAGAATTTTTCATTGACAAGATCATCGATGAACACCGACAAAACAAAAAAACACAATACCATGTAAGGTGGCAAGGAGAAGGCCCAGAAGGTGACAAGTGGCTCCCCACAAGCAAGCTGGAAGACTGCAAAGCACTAGACACGTGGCTAACATGCACCCAAGATACCTCAAGGCTGGCGAGCATGGATTCCCATACTCTTGCTGTATGATATTTTCACACCGCTGGCCAGTAGCTTTTTCCCACAGGGTTTTGATGCACCCATGCCAAGTGACCTTAACCCCCCCCATTTTTTTAATGCTTCACATACATGCTTTACACACTCATATCTCCTCTTTCTTTTCATACCAGGGAGGGGTGTAAGTACATTGCCTTACCCGTTTTGGACACGCCGTCTGAAATGGTTTCACAATGGAATCCATAGGATCCCTGTATATAAATGTGCGACCTCAAGCCCTCGGTTGCCACATCTCTTCTTCTTCAGATACTCTTCTCTTTCCCCACTTCTCATACTTGATCTCTCCTAAAGTGCTCCCTTAGACCATCTGAACTAATAGATACCTCTGATTCATGTTCCATCCCTGTCTGCTCCCGTTAGTGTCGCCCGTCTCCACGACTGGCTCACATGTATTGTCCTATTCATCTTGTTTGCTGTTTGGAAGACCATAAAACATCTTCCCATACCTACACCACTCTGCATTGTACTGATTTTGGACTGTGTAGTTCACCTCATCTCTGAACATTGCACTCATGGCTGTTCACATGGTCCATATTGTAACCCAACCTCCCCTACCTCCAAGGCATTCCCATGCTTTCCAATCTCCCCTCTATTCTCATTCATAAAATTACATAATTAGTTAGATTTTATCCATATTTAAAAATTATTAAATAATGCTTAAAGCACACAAAATGAATATTTTATATATTTAAATCACTAAATAAATTGTACAGTACCAGTATTTACTTTCCAACAAGTATCAATTATTTAATTCTTGTTAGTTTAAAATTATACACTTTTTTAACTTTTTACAAATAACTTACAAAAATATCTACACAACAAAAAAATTATTATTTTACACTTTAAGCATTAAAGAATATTTAAAATATATCTTATTTATGAATTAAATGCATTGACTTAATTATTTAATGATAACAAATCAATAAATTATTGTTATTCTATTACATACAATATATTTGATTAATTCTTCACTAAAATCTTGAGTGACTTGCTTCTTTAAATATCTAAATAATTTGTCAAATAATATTGAATATTTTAACCAGATAAGAGTAAAACTATAAAGAATATTCAAATACATGCTATTCCTCCTAAATAATTAAATAATAATTTTAATAATAATAATTTTATATTAATTGGGTTTAATTATAAATGAGTTGTATTAAAATTAAATCATAATGTATTTAAAGATTTGTAAAAATATTTTAATGAAGACAATTATTTAATAAAATGTACTTATTTAATCTATTTATTCACTGTTAAATAACCAAAAACACATCAACTTCATAATTTAATATAAACCAACACCATTATCTATTTATTTTATTAAAATGATGTTTAATGTTTTAATAGGTAAAAAATTAAGATGTTTGAGAATATAATAATATTCAGACATATCTTGGTATGACAATTAGGTAAAGGTTTTATTTTTTATTTATACATTATTTTTCTTCTACAATTGCTCTGAAGACACAAGCTAAGATGCAAGCAACAGGAAATAGTCACCTTACTGTTCATGTTATCAGTCACCACCATCAAATAAATGAGGATGGTCTTCTGTGAAGACTATCTTCCTCTAGGAGTCTTAGATGTCACTAATTTTGTCAAGTCTAACTTTTCATTCAGACTATCAACCTGTGATTTTGTGGCTGCTGTTGCACTTAAAAACAACAAGATGATTTTTGATGACTTTGTACACATTTAGCTGTATCCATGCTGTGAAAAGAGGTGCTATGATCTTCTTAAATATAAACCTTTGTGTGTGTGAGTGTGGCATACATTCTAGATGGTGATCTCAGGGACTTGACATTCACACTGTAAATCAGCTCAGCATAACAACATGTGAGGCAGTCTTGACAGTCAATTCTTCTGCAGAATTAATCTGAGGGTAAACCTTGATCACATTACTCTTATTTCTTCTTTGCCATGGTCTTATCTTTGTCTGTCTAAGCAAATGTGCCAGCAAGGGTATTCATGACTGTGCCTTGCTGTGAGTTGAGTTTTTCTGCATGCATTGCCACTACATATAAAATGTATATTGCCTGTGATGCATAAGAACCTGAGAGGGGTACACACCTATATTGATGGCATCAAGTTCAGTTAAAGTCTGAGCTAAATAGCTTATCCCCATCTGTAGAATATCCTCAGTCAGGGTCAAGCTCAGACATGTGGCACATATCAGATGTGTCACTTGAATATGCGAAATAATGTCCAAAAGACTCTTCAAAGCTATCTAGCATGTGGGCTGCCACCCCTAGAATGGCCATTGTCTGCAGGGATGTGTTAGATCATGCTATAAGACTTATGTGGAATCCAATGAGGAAATTGTGGGTGTCACAGTACTTTCCCAAGTAGCTTGACAAATCTGACTCATCCTTCGATTTGATGAGGCCATTCTTGTGAAGCAGGTCTTCTAAGGGGAGCTGAAGTTCTATTGAAGTGTGATGCATGTGAGAAAGCTACTCTTTGATCACTCAAGCAATGGTTGCAGGATGGAGCTGCCAGTGCCACCTGGAGGGTGTTAGGTGCTAGCAATACAGCCAGAGGGTAGAAGAGCATACCTTTCACCTCTAAATTAACACAGACAATAATATCAATTATGTAGCAGTGATCATCACCACTCTTCTGAAACTTTTCCTTAACTGCATAAGGTGGCAGCAGGGGATCTATGAAGTACTCTCAACTCAATTTAAAGTTATCAAGGTCATAGAAAAGTGGAATGGAATGGCTTGAAGGCAGCTTAGAGAGCCTGAACCTTTTGTGGTCCACATCCTGAAATGAAGGGGTAACCCCCACCATGGTGCCTACAATCTCATCACAAGTTCCCTTAGAGGGCACTTGGGCATTGAATGGAGAGCCATTGAAACTATTGAAATGCACTGGAGCACAGTTGTAGAATCTTTCATTGTAGCTGTAGCAAGCAGCCAAAGACTAATGATGGAGCAGTGGTGGGCAATTAGAGGGTGAATAAGCTAATTAAACAGGACTCATGGTCTGGCCTACCAGATTGAGCAAGAAAAAGATGCAGCAATTGCTGCCTGCTACACACCCCTTTCTATTGATTATGCAATTGTGGGAGCACCATTAGCCAGTCCAGGAGTGTACATCAGGGTGTGTGCACATAATAGGCATAGGAAGCTCTGTATTTAGGTAATAGGATGGAGCAATCACTGTTCACTGTTTAACAGAGCAGAGAAGCACCCTTGAATTATATTAATTATGTTTGATATAAAAGCCATTGTTAGATTTAGATCTGAAGAGAGTAGAGTTGATCAGTGATTAGATCAACACAATCATCCATTGTTTGAAACTTACTCTTGATATCTTAGTTCATAGGTTGTAGATCTAGACTGACTAACTTACATTACAAAGGAGCACATTGATAAAGTGCTCCTTATCAGTAATTAATAAAAGTCTCAAAAATTTTAACAATGGGGTCTTAAATCTAAAAATTTATCAAAATGTGATGAAGAAGCATGCTAATATAAATAAATGCCTATCAAACTGACCTCAATGTCTTAGATCTCAGCCATAATCAAAGATGGATGGACTGGCATAAGAATATGTACCTCTTAACAAGCAGCCAGTCAGCTCAAAGAAATGGTGAGAAGAGGGAGAGCTTAGAGTATTTTCCATCAAAAGGATATAAATATATGGGCTTTTATCTGGTTGACTCAAACACTACTAATGGCTGTTTAGCCTCAACACATAGTTGATAGTAAAGGCTCTCTTTTTGTCATTCAATGTCAGCCACCTTTAGATATCCCTGATCAAATCTCTTAGCTTGAGTCTATGGAAGCCTTAAAGGATATCATGAATCAAGCAAGGAATTCATTGCATTTTAGAAAGGAGGACATCAATCCTTGTTGTGGATCAACCAGTGAGTAAATATCTATACATTTTATCTAAAAGCATTAAATAAGTGTTTACCACTCCCCATGAATATGGGCCACAATGCAGATAAAGAAAGAAAAAGAGTTGTTAAATGTGTTTTGCTTATAGGTGTTGAATAAGCACAGAATACAGGCTTTTGTAATTGACAGCAGAATAGGGCAGCAAAAAAACTATCAAGATACTTGAGAAATTTAATAACAGTAAATATAATACATCACACATTCTGCTTATATCAAATATGAGTTTAATAGGCCTTAATAACATTGCCTTTGCAAATATCCTTATCATCATGGTGCATGTATAGTGCTGATTGAAGGAGTGTGGTGTTACCCTTAGAGCAAGAGGGTACATGTATATAGACTTATTGAAGTAATAACTTGAAACAAAATCAATCACAAACAGAATTGCAGCTTATGTGGATAGTAAGTGTTTAGATTTCTTTTTAAAATGAGATGCCTAAGCATTTAATAGTTGCTTTTGCTGTGTTAGCTTTTAAGCTTTATAAACACTATCAGCATGTGGCCACTTCCATCATCTCATATGGCCTCAAGCATGACACCACTTGTTGTATCATACCACTCTTCATATGTCGTATCCCAACAAATCTGTTCTTATAATAACTACAGTCAATCTAGGAGACAAGTTATTACTGTGAGCAAGCTAACCTTTTTAATGGTTTGTGTGCTGTGGTCTCTATGAGAAACTATGACTACACACTTGGTGGTCACCTTATTCTTCATGAACTCAAACTCATTATGAAGTTCTCATCTAGCTATGTCATTCTATTGCCTTCTGCCAGTATCACACACTCAAATATGAGAGTCTCTGATAATAAGTGAAGGTCTTCAATTCCTTATTATACTGTCTTTTAGATAGGCCACATATAGGTTTCAACTGAGAGGCAACTCAGGGAACAGAATCCAGGGCATTTTAAAAGGATGATGGATGAGAGAGAAGCTAGGTGAAAGGATGCTAACAATTTATTTTCTAAGCATGAAGAGCTTAAAGATGATATCAGCAAATCTTAATAGCTTTGACAGTTCTAGTTCTTGATATATGCTATTTAGTGTCTAAATATTAGATGCTGCATCTTCATCAGAAAAACTAAAAAATACTTAAAAAACTCTTTTAATTGTGCCTTAACTGTTAAGTTCACCCTGCCTATATTCTAAGCTCCTGAGACTGTCTATAACTTATGAGACCATGACAAAAACATCTGTTATAGTACAAGTCCATGTTGCAAGACTTGATCAAAGTAGTCAGTACAACCCATGTGACAATACACCCATATGGGCTGTTACAACTACCTTGAAGTGGACACTTACTATATGGATATGACCCCATTAGTAAGTAGTAATGAGTCGTGGACAAGACCAGTACCAGATATGAGTCACATGCCAATGTGGCATGACTCATATTAAGGTTTGATTATTGTAGTACAGATTCAAGGGGAGTTTCAAAACTACCTCTCATGTATATAAGGAGGCCAGAAAGACTGAGTGTCACTGTGGTGACTCACTGTCACTCGACAGTAAAGGCACGACGGATGTGAAAGACCAGGGGTGGTGGAGGGCGCGGGGCAGGGCACAAAGGCGATTGTGATTGGGACGACTTGGCTTGACGTAGGCAATGGAGTGGCGCTTAGTGGAAGATCGTGTCTTTGCAGCTGAAGGGGCACAGGGGCAGGAGTCAAGGCAAGTGGGGAATGTCACAAGTGGACAGTCTGAGGGACTGTCCGTTCTATTGCGCTGGCTTATATACCCAGAGGGATGGTCTGTGCGTAAGTTTAGGGCAGGCTTAAGGTCTGCCCATGGGTACTGCGGAATACTGCGGAATGGAACATTCCAGTAACATCTAAATATAGTGTCCAATGGGAAAATCAGGATAGTATCGTATGACTGCTCCGCAGTCGATGACGCCATATGACGTGACTGCTCCGCAGTCCAATTAGAATAATCGTAGGAGTGGTACGACTGCGCCGCAGTCGAGTTGATCATAATGATTTGACTGCTCCGCAGTCCAATCAGATAAATCCAAGGAATGGTACGACTCTCGGTCGTCAGGTGACTTTGATAAACGATGGGAGATCACGTGACTCATCACGTGATCGTCGGAGTACGAAGTTCAAACTCCGATTTCGGATTTCCCCTTTAGGAAGGTGATTAGATAAGACCGGGCCGGTGCGGACCGGTCTTAGACGCCCGAGTCACGACCCAAGTTTCTAGGTTCGTGACAGTATCCCCTTTTTAACGCCGTGCTGCACCGACAGCACTGGTCGACTTTGGATGAGGGGCACGGGGGTGGTCCTTGTGGAACTTCTGGACCAGTTCTTGGGAGTGCGTCATGCGGGATGAGGGGAGCCAGGAATTCTCAGAATCAGGATATCCTTTCCACTTGATAAGGTAAAGTATCCCTTTCTTGTTGGGTGATACTTTGGATTGTAGGACTGCTTCAACTTCGTAGTGTTCGTCCTCTCCTTGGACGATCTCGGGGGGGGGTCGGGTGAAGTTGGGTCCATGGATATTATTCTCCTGATATGGAGAGATCAAGGAGTTGTGGAAGACTGGATGAATACGCCATGTTTTTGGGAGTTGGAGTTTACAATTAACTCCCCAGGTGGATAAGACTTTAAATGGGCCATGGCGTCTTGGGGCAAGTTTGGGTTTGGGGTGTGTGGTGTGGATATTGGTTCCTTCCAACCAGACTAAATCTCCAGGCTTGAATTCCCGTGTTGGAACTTGTGATTTGGAATTTCTCATGATCTCTGCTGCCACTTTTAGTGCTGCGGTGACCTCAGATCGGATTTGGTTCAGGGTTTTTAGCCGGTCTTCGGCTGTAGGGATGTTGGTAGTGAAGTGGATGGGGGGAATGAATTCGGGTTTGAACCCGTACCACACTTCGAAGGGTGATTTCTTGGTAGCACTGTGTTGTCGGACATTGTGTGCGAATTCCATGAATGGAATCAAATCTGCCCAGTTATCTGCTTGGAAGTTGCAGAAAACGCGAAGGTATTGTTCGAGCTCTTGATTGACTCGCTCGGTTTCTCCATCTGTCTGTGGATGGAACGCAGTTGACATGGTGGATTTGACTCCCAGTTTGCTCCAAACTTCTTGCATTACTTTAGATGCGAATTGGGGTCCTCTATCCGAAATTACTTGTTGGGGGAGTCCGGTTCTTCGCCAGACTTGTTCCAGGTATAATTTGGCAGTTTCATCAGCCGTGATGGTTTTGTTACAAGGGGCAATGATTGTTGCTTTGCTGAGACGGTCTACAACTACGAATAATGTGTCGTAGCCAAGAGATACGGGGAGGTCGGTAATGAAGTCCATAGTGATAATTCCCCATACTTCTGTAGGAATTGAATTGGGTTGCAGGGGTACTTGGGTTCTAGGCTTGATTTTTGTTGATTGACAGATAGCGCATCCATCTACATAGCTTTTAACGAAGCTGGACATTCCTGGCCACCAGAAATCTCAGGATATCAGCTCGTAGGTCTTCCATCTTCCTGGGTGTCCTACAGCAATATGGTCATGGTATTGTTTAACGATATCTCTTCTTAGGTCGTCGTTTTTGGGCACATAGACTTGTCCGCGGAATAGGATGATTCCATCTTCTAGATTCCACTCTTCTAGTCCTTTGGTGAGTGAGCGGGGGCCATTTTTCAAGAGGGTTTCCAATGCCATGCTAACTTCTGTATCGTATGTTTGTGTACTTCGGATGCGTTGCCGTAGGGTGGTGTTTCCTAAGGCTGTGATAGTTGTTCTTTGCACGGCATTGACTTGGAAATATTTGGTATCCAGGAGTATTCGTTTTTCATCTTCATCCGCTATCCCCTTTTTATGATCTGGATGCCTGGACAGTGCATCGGATTTGTTTTGACTGCCCGGTTTGTGGATGATGATGAACTGGAACTGAGACAGAAACAGCGCCCAACGGGCCTGTCGACGGGAGAGTTTTTGCTTCTTCATAAAGTAAGCCAGATTGTTGTGGTCGGTCCACACTTCCGTGGTATCGCTTCGTCCTTCGAGGTAGTGTCGGAATGCATGGAAAGCGTGGATGATTGCGAGGAGTTCTTTGTCGCAAATCTCGTAGTTGCGCTCCGCAGGAAGGAGAGATTTCGACAAAAAGGCAACGGGATGCCAACGGTCTAAGGCATCGGGTTGTTCCAGAATAGCCCCTGTTGCAAAGTCACTGGCGTCGGTGATGAGTCGGAATGGCTTGGAATGATCAGGAAGGGATAAATCAGGGGCCTGTGTGAAAGCATTGATCAGGGTGCGGAAGGCACTTTCCGCCGCGGTATCCCAAGAAAAGAGCACAGCTTTCTTGGTCAGGTCGAAGAGTGGGCGGGCGACGGTGGAATAATCTTTGATGAACCGTCGGTAGAAGTTACAGAAGCCTAAAAACGCTTGGACTTGTTTGACTGTACGCGGGACAGGCCAATCAGTAATACCAGCCACCTTGGCTGGGTCCATGGAAACTTGGCCGTTGGAAATCACGATTCCAAGGTATTCGACAGAGGTCTGAGCAAATACGCATTTCTCAGGTTTCAGGTAGAGGTCGTGCTGTTCCAAACGCTGGAGCACGTCGTGGGTCAACACAGTCAGGGAGTCGAGATCTTCCGTGAAGATGAGGATGTCATCGAGGTAGACTACAACATGTCCACCATCGATCAGGGGTCCGAAGAGCTGGTTCATGAACGTTTGGAACGTTGCTGGTGCGTTGCAGAGACCGAAGGGCATTACGGTCGGTTCGAAAAGGCCGTGGGAGGTTTTGAAAGCGGCCTTGTACTCATCACCCTTGCGAATCCGGATGTTATTGTAACCCCACCGGATGTCCAACTTGGTGAAATAACGCGCGCCGTGAAGTTTGTCGATTAACTCGGGAATGAGGGGGAGGGGCGCCGCGTTCTTAATGGTGATGTCGTTTAGAGCCCGGTAATCTTGAACCGGACGGAGCTTTCCATCCTTCTTGTCGACGAAAAAGAAGGGACAGGCCATGGGGGATTTGGAAGGGCGGATGTAACCTTTCCGCAGATGTTCAGAGATGTACTCCTTGAGTGCATCAGCCTCTTTAGGTGTCAGGCGGTAGATGGAACAGTTCTTTAAACTCGCTCCAGGTTTTAGATCAATCGCATGATCCCAGGGTTGGTGCGCAGGCAAGCGGTGGGACGCTTCCTCGCTGAAGACTCAGGGTGTATCGCTGGAAGTGACTCGGAATGTGGTCCGTGGAAGGTTTAGGGGCAGTCTTTGCCGCTAATTTGGTACTCGTGGTGAATTTTGCTCGAATGGCCAAGTGGTCGTACTTGGGAAAACTGTGGCTCCACAGGAATGGCTCAATAGCCTCTTGAAAGAACGTGCATTCTACAGGTTCTGTTGCATCAGCAGTCGGGATTAAAGCGTCGTTCGTTTGTTCGGGTTCAGGTTCCAACTCTAGAATGTTGATTGTTGTGTCTCGGGTTTGGGGTGTCTGGGAGGAAATGACTACGGCCTTTGTAGACAAGGTGCAGTGGCTTGGGCACCGCGTGAAGGCGAGCTGGGGTCTTGACCAGTCGATTTCGGGATTATGTGTTCGGAGCCAATCCGTTCCTAGGATTATGTCGTGCTCCCCTAGAGTGGTGACGTAGAGTTCAACCAATTCATCGTGGTAAGCGTTGTTCGCCTGTTCTGATTCGTAGCTTCTGGATTGTGGTATGCTTGACGGAGCCCATTTTGTTGGGTGAACCATCCACATTTCTAACCTGGTAATGGTTTAATCAGGGTTCAAAGGGTTAAGTTGTTTGCACGTGCAAACCCATCATCTATGATGATGCCCTCCGCGCCACTGTCCAACAGGGCACGGGCACTGATTTCTTTGCCAGATTGTTTTCCAACTAGTGACACTCGCAGTACGATAGAGGGGGCTCTCCTATTTCGTATCGTATGGGCTGGCACAGGCTTGTTACCGAGCGTGTCTAGTAGGGAAAAAACGCTAACGGCGTTACTGGCTATCAAACTTCCTATCGACAGTGCTTCGAAGGAAGGGACTAAAAATCCTCGTTTATAGGTGCAGAGCGTGGGTGCGTGTCTGGGAGTATTTCTCGATACATAGCTCCAATTTGAGCTGGGTGATCCGCAGGGGTTTCCTCTTGATCGTGATCTTCATCGATGAAGGTGCCTCGTGCTCTGGCATTGTTGGGATTGGAACAGGCTGCCTTTGGCCCTCATGGCTTGGGTTTTGGAACGGCATTCACGGAGGATGTGGCCTGGTTGGCCACAATACAGACAAAGCTTGTTTTGGAAGCAGTCGGTTTCGTTCTTCCTTGGTAAGTTTCCCTTGAGGTTTTTTGGCACCAGAGGAGGTAGCATCAATATTTAAGCTGCCTTCTTCCGTTAGGATAGCTCGTCCAAAAGCAGGTTTTCCAGTATTGCTACGCGAAGATGGGTTTCGTGGGGAGGAATCAGCGTATAGTTTATATACGCGGTCGAATTCCCTGGCTTTGTCGACCAAGGCTTCCAGTGTTGTTGGGATTGGGGAGATACCCATGAGTTTCATATGGAGGGCCGTTGGGATAGCCTTTCTAAAGGCATGCATCTGGGTTTGTTCATTTGCACCGCTTCTGGTGGCATGGGTGGACCATTCTTGGTACCATTCATTGAACGGGCGATTTCCCATTTTCATGGTATACATCAGGTTGGTGGCTTCCAACGCGGTATGTGCTGGGATGAAGTGTTTGTCAAAATCTGATTTGAATGTAGCCCATGTTCCGAAGGAGATAGCTGCTCCTGCAGCTGGGTTCAAAGCCTTGTGTTGTCTATCCTGGGCCCACTCGCCTGCCGAGGTGCCCGCTTTAAAGTATGTCAGGGCTGCTGAGACTTTCTTTTCGTCGGTGTCAAAGACAGGTCCATTGAGGTGAAAGTAGTTTTCTAAGTTATTCCAGAAAGCTTCTGCTTTGCTGGGTTTTCCATCAAAGGGTTCTGGTGCTGCACCAAGGATTTTTGCAGGGTTTGCCGCCATGGGGTTTATTGCTAGGGGTCCTGGAGGGGAGTATGAAGGGAATTTGGGAAGACGAGGCGCTTGGGGTGAAGGCGATCGGGATTGTGGGGGTGCTGTTGCTTGATGGGTTAGAGGTGGGGATGGTAGTCTAGGGGGGAAATTTATGGAGGTGGTGGAAATCAGATGAAGCCGACTGGGGCCGGGTGTACTTGGGAGTGGACCAGGGGATATGTGAGGGGAAGAGGGTTGTGAAGCTACTCGGGATACGAGACCAGTGAGTCGTTTAGTAGTGTCGTCGAGGATTCGTGAAACTTCTTCTTGTTCACTATCGGAATCGGGGGCGTTGGAAGGACTCAAGGGAGTGAGCGATTTTTCACTATCTGATTGTTCTTCAGAGTCGGAAAATCGAACTGCGCGGTTATTGCCGTATATCCAACGGGAGTGGGCAAAGGACCAGGATACTCTCTTTTTCTTGAAGGATCCACAGAGGATAGTCCAATCTAGTTTTCGAATTTTTCGAACGTGGGGGAAGACCTGCTCCAAGTCTTGGATTGTAAGATGTTTCTGGGTGATGACGTGTGTCCACGGATAGTGACCGTTTGGGCTGGTGATGGGTTGATTGTTGAAAGTGGCGTAGATGAGGTTGTCAGTGATGGAAAAGTAGGGGTCCAGGAAATATACAGGGATAAGGTCTTGTTCGTCGGTGGTGAGGTCTCTTTTTTCGCTCATTCACTGGGGACGTTGATGTATTAGCGAGACGTTCCAACTTGTCTCGTTCCAAGGGTAAAAAACTTGATATGCGGGGCGGAGGATTGCTCGATCCGGTTGGTTTCGCCTTTGTTGACGACGAATCCACTGGTATTCTTCGTAAATACCAAAGTGGGTCAGGGTAGTTTTACTTCGCCACAAGAAGTTTTGGAAGTTTAACGGGCTTGAGGTGATGTCTTGTGCTCGAGTGAGGGGTGATGCGAGGATGAGGGTTTGTTGCGGGTACTCGTCGTATTGAAGGCGACAATGATTCTTGAAAACGTCAAGTTCTCGGGGGGTTCTTGTGGGTAGCTGCTCTGAAACGAAGATGGCCTCAGGGAGGTGACAGTGAAGCTCTCGGGGTTGGGTTTCTAGGAATTGAGCCTCGTCGCTACTTGTCGAATGTTGTCTTGCAACTGGGTTACCTGGGAGTGTTGGATTGCTTGGTCTGTTTGGGTAGATGCTTGGGTAGACTGGTTCACTTGGTCCGCTTTGGATGGTTGGATGAGGAGTTGTTCGAATAGTTTGTCGGGGTCCTGTGGGTCTTCTTGGGATAACTGGAGAGTTGTCGTGTGATGAAATGTGGGAATTTCTTGCTTGGAAGCGTTGATGGGTTTGTCGTCGGTGGGAGGAAGCCAGAGTGATAGCCCAATTTGTTATGGGTTCCAGGGTTCTTGTATTTACACTCGTAAAATGTCTGATGGTTTTTGACTTTTTGCGACTTAGCACTTTTTCCTCAAAAGTACCTTGCGACAAAATGATTTTAAAAGTTTGTTACGCTTCCTCTAATTGTAGGACCACAGTTCTACTATTTCTAGGGTTCGTCTCGGCTTCCCTATACGGTAGATGATTGATTCCTGGAGAACCACAATATTACGCTTTCTGGGGTAGGGGGGGGTTGTCGGGCCTATAGCCACAAGTGCAC